>JALPQI010009865.1:0-45156 GCA_025490895.1 Thaumatotibia leucotreta | reverse complement strand
ATTTGTAAAGGTTTTAAGAATAGATAAACCGAAAAATATAAATATAATTAATTCGCGTATTTATTTTAACAGTCGTTTATCTTTACGCCACAGTGCTACCTACTACCATCTCATAGCCCCATAGTGGCAGAAATATTATCAAGAACCCTCACTGCGGAAGATTTTTCTCTTTTTTTTTCTTTGGCTATTATTCATTTAGTTGTTTTAACAGCAAGGTGAATTTGCCAATGTCGAAGTATAATGCTTAGTAGCCACTCATAGCGTTTGACTACTGCGGCCACGATATCGGTCTAAGGCGACCAGCGGCGAGCGAATCCATGAGTTGGAGCGGGATGCCGATATGGGTACGAGAGGGAGCACCATACTTTTTCCGCTAAGCCGGTCGCCTTATGCCCCGGCCATGACATTGGTCTAAGGCGACCAGTGGCGAGCGAATCCATGAGTTGGAGCGGGATGCCGATATGGGTACGAGATGGAGCACCATACGTTTTCCGCTAGCGCGGCGAGACTGCAAACGCTTTGATTGCCTACGATTTGTCATCGTCAAGCGCTAATTAACTATTAATTTTGAATTACATTGCTTCTCACTGAAATTATCTTAGAACAGAATTACTTTAAAAATAATTGAAGATTCTTTAAAAATTAGATTTTTTTATCAATTAACGCTCACCGTTTGGCTAAGATTTGCATCTCATTCGTCGCCATACAAAATGCATGGAAAAATGGTAATGGAATGAAAAAAACCCTTAAGACAATTTTTTTCTCCTATCTTGAACGAAAGAGCACGTGATTTTGGGTGGAAATCATACTAAAAGTTTGAAATCCAAAAAAAAAGCATTAAGGCAGTCATCTTTGAAAAAAAATAGTCCTAGTGGCCTATAAGTATTTTTTCCCATTTGTCGCATATTTATACGCGATTAAGTCCCATTACGTTAAAATGATAGCGAAAATCGTGAAAGTTCAAATCAGATTCAAACAAACTCTAGTTTTACTGAACTAGTTCTCACCTGTTCTATTTAAGCCTTCAAACTTTAATCAATACATTGCACCATTTCAAATGTTAAGGTCGCGATATCGATTTTTTCACTTTAAACTCATTAAAAATTAAGCCGACCGAACCGAACGTCTCAAGTCTCGAACAAATTAAAAAGTTTAAAACGTCAAATCGTTGGCCGCTCTTTTGTTTTTGAATTTTGAATTCAGAACGCGTGGTGTTCGATTCTATCAGGTTTTTGTACTGAAAGTGATTCTCGGTTGTATAATCTGATCTTGTTATTTGGTTGCTTGGCAACCACATAACCTCCGTGACTTTGCCAATTTGGTTTAATTGATGATTTTGCCGATAAAGTGGAAATGAAGGGTATTTTATGGGGGAAGTTTTAGTGTAGTGACTTTTATAATGTACCTAGATTAGTAATTTACGATGCCTTATCATTAAGGGATAGCCGTGTCATCGCATAGTAAGACAGTAATTTTATTTAATTGAAATATCGGGAACTAAAATCCCACGAAAGTGGTATCGGTAGATTTTTTCTACGTACCTACCTACCGAAGGGTACGTAGAAAAACTGTAAGGTTTCTGAGATTTTTAGTGGCATTCCTTAAACCAAACATATATACCAAGTTCAAAGAATGCTTTGGTAAACTTAGTTTTTTTTTGTATGTGACATATACAAGTGTTACTACTTAAAAAAGACAATTAATAAAAAATATTAGTTCCACAAAAATAATAAACATATTTTTATGTTAAGTATTTCTGCTCAGAGTCGTGAGCTATTTGTTTTTTTTTTTATGAAAAAAAGAGTGTTTTAAGTTTATCTTTCCATTCCGTCCGTTACACACTGAAAAAAATATTTACCAAAGTGACTTAGGTTGGCTATATTACGAGGAAACTTTGATATATCTAACAAATCCTTGCTATCAAATTTACAAAACTAAAAAGGTTGAAGTCGATACCAGAGTACTGGTTAAATCAACAAAGAACATTGTACATTTTACCAAACAACTGGTAAAATCAACAAAAAACTGGTGTAATCAACCAAATTAATTTAGTAAAATGCCAACATAAAAAGTTTGGTAAAATCAAAAAAATATTTGTGATAGGACCCGATCAACCTTAATTTCCGGTTAGAATTACGAAAGATCTGATAAATCCAACTTAGCATTTTTTTCAGTGCATTGTTCGTAGACTATATTCGATACTAGTAGGCTTATGATGGTACCGCGTCTAATCGTTTGTCGGCGTTGCTGTCACGTTCTAACAAGTACCTATGCAAGTGAGGAAGTGACACGTAGCACGATAAATAGATAAAACGGGGCCATCACAAACCAATAGGTATGGCGTAACGGTACGGAACAAAAATATAAGAAATTTTCAGACCATTTCTTATCGAAAGAACTCACGACTGGAAATAAAATACTTATGTTTTTTTCAGTCTTTTTTTTTTCAAAACTACAATTTATAAACATTAATTAAATCTAACTAATCTAATCAACCGAAACTATATCTAAGACTCTTGCTTGCGGCATTGTACTGAGGATGCTGGCGGCATTTCCTCGCTGTATCGCAATTCTCATGCGTTGTGCGAGGAAGGCGCCAGCTCTTCAGTCTTTATGTCAAATAAATATAGGAGTACCACTTTTATGAGAATGACCCATGCTTAGAACAGAACATTAAAATTACAAACTTAGCCATTCAAATGCAGTTCTCCGTACCGTAAAGCTAACGTTTACCGGTAAGTGTAAACCGTACCGAAATAAATTTACCGGTAACCATCGGAAGTGAGTTTATGTTCAGTCTAATAGTGGAAACCGGGCAGGTACGAATCGCTGGCGTCACGAAAATAGACGGGTTTCCGTTCTAGGGGACGAGGGATGAGCGACGAGCGGGTTACCGAAGAAAAGTTTCCAAAATGGGGCATATTCTAACGAAAACTTTTGGTAAGTTGGTATTGTTTTTTGCGCATTTATTCCCAATTAATAAGATTTCCACTTTTAGGAGCACCCAATTAGCGTGAAATAAAAAAAAAAACTTAATTTTAGTCAGGTTTATAATGACAATACAGCACTAAGTATATTCTAAATTTCAATAAAAATTTGGTTTTGGTGTTAATTTTAGAAATTTTAAGCGATATTGTACTAGTAACATAAAAACGCCGATCAAAGTTTGCTAAAGATATCGTACTTAATTGTCGTTACCGGACTGCAATAAAGATTTTTTTAATGTCACGCTAATTAAAGTGAAAATGCCCGAATATATAAATTAACGAATATGATGACAGTTATAAACATCACTGCTATCAAAAATAATATCACTCAGAGCTTTAGTAACCACGACGAGGTGGAAAATATCTGATTAATCTTCTAACAATTATGTATTAATTGCGGAATCTATATTATTAGTTTGTTGTGGAAAATGTATTAATCTAATCATGCATTTTCTTCCCCTTCTCGGTGTCTAATTTCATTGAACAATAACCCTATAAACAAAAAAACTAAATACCTTAGTTTAAGGAACTAAGGTATTTAGTTCTTTTGTTTATAGGATACTTAGCGTTATCCGCTGCTGCTACCGCTCTCAACTTGTACCTGCGGTAGGTAAGCTGTCATAACTCGGAAACTATTTACGACGTCAGTAATAGTTTAAGTAGTGTGGACTCGTGCTCTCTAATTGCGTTTTGCGTTAAACAATCGCCAGAGTCTGTGCGAAAAGTGATGACGTCTGGCGGAGAAGCACTCCCATACATTTTAAGTGACTTTACTTTTCGAATAAACACTAGGAATACTCCTCATTTTATCGACCATAGATTAAAGATGAAATAATATTTTATTTCTAGGGTACAGTCATACGAAAAGAGTCTGAGTTCCGTAACGATAACGAAAAGTTTAGAAACGCTTGTGTTACATATGATATGTAGTTATAGGCATTGACATATTGTTGTATGTAACTGGAATAATATTAATTTCTGTAGATACTTATAAAATTTTGCATGATACTTGTATCTTTACTGACAAAATAAATTTTTGAGTTGATTTGATTTGACAGCTGACAGAGAATTTAAGAGTAAGTTCTCATTGAGAATGTTTTCAAGAGAACTTATGAAAAAGTGTTATGAAGAATATTGTACCTATATTTCACAATTGAGTAAACAAGACATAAAATATATCTTAAAAGGCATGTATGTACAATGGTTTTGGCATGATTAGATTGTTTATAAAATATTGCCGAGAACATTCTCTATAGAAGTTTCGCAACTTATGAAACTTCTCCTCCGTACATTGTTAGGCGGTCCACATGCTTGTGTATAATGAGAATAAGACTACTTACTGCAATAGGATTTAAAGAATAAACTAGCTTAAATACCGAAACATCTGACAACTTAAGCAAATAATATTTTTAATAGCCACAATCTTTCTTTTTTGCCTCAAGGTTGACTCAGAATGCCCTTTGGCAATAAGTTCGCTTTTTGCATTATAACTATCATAAATATCTTTGTGTGCAATATAGATTAAAAAAAAAATCTCCCCAAAGCTCCTGAACTTAAGCCAATGAAGAAAATGTAGCAGTTTCTGAGGCCAGTTAAGTATAACACCTTTACTGAATGCAGGAGTACAAGCTGGGCTGTGAATGTGGGCTTTCATATGTTGGGCAGATGCAGAGGAATATCACTACTAGGGTGAAGGAGCACAAAGCCGATGTCAAGCACCGTCGCGTCGACAACAGTCTGCGGTTTGGGAGCATGTCATGGATGGACCAAATCACTACTAACAAATATTTTATTGGCATTTGTATGTTTACCTTTTAGGGTACCAACATCCGGACAACGTTTTGAATCTAATCAACAGAAAATAGCTGTACTTGGAAACTAATTTTGCTGGCAACTCGTCAATAATTTAGAATATAATCGATGACAGTTTAAATATCCTTCATTAAGTTGTTTTGTCGTTCTCTCATTTTACCTATACTCGTTCTCCACAGTTATTCTTAAGAATAACAATCAAAGATTGATCAATTAATTGATCAATCTTTAATTCTCCTTATTCTGGATCCGCTTCCATCGCCGCCCCCGCTCGCGCTAGTGACTTGTCCCACGTACCAAAGACAACGCCCGTCACTAGGTGTGGCCTGCATACAACGTTGTTACTAATGGATTGCTTTTTGTATTCTTTTATACATAACAGGGGTACACCTTAGTGATGGTCATAGATTTGTTTTTAAAGCCATTATATTAACCTGCCCCATTTGACACGCACTAATGTCATAGGGCGGTTTATTTCATAGCTTTACTTTATTCATAAGCGTCTCCTAACTTAGCAAGCCGATAAGTATTGTTTGTCACTTTTTGTCTTATCGATGTTTATAAGAGCGAAAGGGACAAACGAGACTTTGCTAATTTAGGATTGCTAGAAGACCGTTTTGAATAAAGGGTCTAGTTTTTTTACAAAAGTACTTTTAAAATATTTACCGCGCTTGGACCCCTTGGCCCAAGGGTCTCGACAACAAAAACTATAAATAATTAATATTCTTACAATTACTTTATACGCGCCGTCCCATATTCCAAGCACCAGAGTTTTAGTGCTGGTGCGGCGGCGTCTTTGGCTGAAGACCTCAAGCGTCACAAATATGGACTAGGAGTTGAGTTTAACTATTTAGAGCCAAGTAACTGTCAAATTATCTTTAATTTTCAGTTTTTTGTTTGTAGCTTGAAAATGGTACCTCGGATGGAAAACTTATTCAAGTAAGTATGAAATAAGGTAAAATTCTGCGTCCAAACAGTACATATATGCTCAAATTAGGTTCAGTAGGTTCGCTAAAATAATTTTCTTAAAATTCCCTGGCGACTGTTACGGATAGTAATCATGTACCTACTAAAAAAATTATTACTGTAGTACCTATAGGTACTACCGTAATAAATACTAACTTATAGTTTCCGAGTAAATTGGCAGACAGACGTACAGACGAACATGACAAATCTAGAAGGGTTTTAGCTACGGAATTCTAAAAACTAAGTAAAAGTATCTTTAATTCCAATTCAGCGCAGTAAAATGGCACGTATGTCATTAACGAGCGTACTTTCACAAGGACATTAACTAATGATGTCATTAACATGGTCCTTAACTTAGTTTATGAGGTGACTCGCCTTAACTAGACATTACAGTTCTTATTACAGAAGAAAAGATTTTTACATACAATTTTCTTGAAATGTATCCAGATAAAACAGTTAAAACATAGTCATACAGGGTGTAAGTCTAATACGGGCGAAGCTCTTAACAGGTGTTAGTTTATGACATAATATTACTTTTACTTAAAATTAAAGCAACAAAATTTTCCATACAAAATAATTCGGCGCGCAATGTAGAGCAACATACGCGAGTTAAACACTCATTGACAGCTAATTTCAAAAGCAGATGACAGAACTGCATATCAACAATAACAAATGTTCGTACCTACATTGCTGCTCCGATAATCTTAATAAAATTCTGTGGGGTCGTAATTAAGAGTATTTTAAAAAAAAACCTTGTAATCCATGATATGATTACACTAATGAATCCCATGCCTGGTTTAATTGATCGACCGTATTAGATTTACACACTGTATTTTATGGATGCAATATTTCGAAATGTATCCACATTTTCTTTGGTTATCGCAAAAGTACGAAACGTCAGTACAGTTAAATTAATTAATATACGCGATACAATTGGGCACATGCCCGCAGAACCAATGGTCATTGGGATGGAAAGGTTCTCGAGTGGCGGCCGTGTACCAGAAGGCGCAGCGTGGGCAAAACCCCCACAAGGTGGACTGATGACCTGGTGAAGGTCGCAGGAGTCCGATGTATGCGGGTGGCGTAGACCGGACCGGTCATTGTAGGGATCTTTGGCACCTATGTTCAATAGTGGACATCTTTCAGCTGATATGGTGATGATGCGATATAATCCGTTTAAATAGTTTTATTTTTATCAATGTTCATTTCATGATTTTTGTGTGCTAAACATGCCTTTCAAGAATGGCAAGGTGATTTTAGTTAAGCGTTCACAATAGAGAGTTATTAGAAGTCTGCTAAGTCGGAGCCCTGGGGAACACTCCAACTTGAAGGTTGGTTAGAACAGAGACAATACACAATAAAGACTTGTAATGTTCAAAACGGCTTTATTCGGTAGGTAAACAAAATAATTAGACTATAAAAAAACGTATATTGCCCAAAAAAAAACAAGAATAAACAATGAGAGGAAAAAAAATCTTACAATATAAATAGTAGGGTGGATCGAAAAAAAAAATCTTCGATTTTGCTTAAGGCGGGGTTGTAAAAAGATAGTCTAGGGAATCATAATTAAATTATTGTATGGACACTTTTCGAAATTATAAGTAGAAGTACTGCCGCAAGCCCTCTGAAATATTGTCAAAAAAATTAAAATTGTGTTTTTAATTTTTGTAGGAAAACATATATTTCTTAATGAAATGACACATTTTATTGACTTTTTATAAAATTTTAATATCAAAAATACAAAATCAAATACAAAACAAACACGTAGCTATCAATTTGCAAGTTACATTTAATCTGAAATATAAAGTACAATTACGCAATTTTGAAGTCTTTTTTCGTATTAAATACAGGCATTACGCGACAAGAATCAAGCTTATTTTGTATCCACCCCTCTCGTTTCTCTAGTCCACATACAGCAGTATAAGATTCGGTCACTATTTTTATGCACCTTTCAGTAGCTTGAGTGTGGCAGGGCATCAAACTGAACTTGGGCAAAATTTTAATTTCGACTAATTTCAGATCAGTAAGGCACTGGGAAATAATATCTGTCTCGAACTGTTTCGTCACTGGTGGTTCAGATACCTGTTTCCAATCAATCAAATCGTAATATTCTTCGGCTCTGAAGTTAAACTTTGGCAATCCAAATACTCTGGTAGACTCAGATTCTGAAGAGTTTTCTCTGGATTTGATGATTCGCTTAAGAGCCAACGCTCGGACATGGAATCTATTATCAGCTAACATGGCTATTAAAATATTTTCACCATGGCCGAAATATCCATTGCGTTGAATTACAGGATCAATCACTTTCTTAAGATTGTTCGGAAGGTATCGTGTCAGCTTAATTGTTTCGTGTAAGTGTTTGGCTCCATTAATACATGAAGGTTGGGTTTTTATATTGAACCACGTTGGAGCGTATACTTTCAACACAAAATGCGTCAGAATTAACAGGTTTGTTGACACAGCCTCGGTTGATATATAAAGCCTGAGTATCCTGTTAGCAGTTGTCAGCCATCTTGAATGACAAATCTTCCCTGGATTTCGTTTAGCCAAGTTTTCGTCACAGGTGCCTTGATGGATTGCACGACAGATTTCGAGAAGGTATAATTGGTCTGTACTGAGATCGGTGCGGGTCTTAGTAATATCGGGAAGTTGGCATTCTATAGCAGCAAATTGAGTGACAGGAAGTTGTTCGCAGTTATTTAATGCTTTTCCTATTTTGCCAGTAAAACTTCTGGGACCTGTAGTTGTGCCATCAAGATGTTGAAAAAGATGTCTCAAAGGTAACTCATTGGCATGTAGCTGGCAAACTAACCATTGAAGAGGCCGTTCAAATTTGTTTTCAAGTATCCTGATAATTCCTCCTCTCACCCCAGTATTAACTGCAGTGCCATCACATCCAACCGCTACAATGTGTTTTATGTTCAAGGGTTTTACTTGTAAGTAGGAATGTAAGTTGGTTGCGATTGTTTTTGCATCACATGCATCAGGTGTTATGTGGCCAATGTACTGGGATCCGGGTTCTAGCAGCAAAGTTATGTGCTCTTCCGTTACAATTCTCCTTCGACCATCGTCAATAACCATTGTCTTGTCTTTGCGTCCGTCAAATGAAATACAAATGAAGGAGTCGTCACAGTCAGGAATACTTTGTGTCACTAAGTTCCTAGTATTTGCACGGGCTCGACGAATCTTGTTTCGATCGATTACATTCACTGTGTCGTTCTCATTTATGAAGCCCAAGTCTTGCAAAGTGGCTGAAACAATGGAAGCTCCTGCCCGATCTGAGATCCCGTATCGATCCAATATTTTAGCCACAGCGGGAAAAGCACTGTCTGTAGGTTGAATGTTTTCAGAAACAGTGGATGAGGATGATAATACTTCCTCGGTATTTTGTTGATTCTGCCTGGGTAAAATTCTGGCCTTTTTTTCTTGAGGTTGACTGTCTATAATTTTACATTTTTCCTGATATAAATCCCATTTACGTCGTTTTTCAATATCATCCAGGTTCTTTTTTGTAGATTTTCTATCTAACGAACCAATACCCATTTTTCTGTGACTTCTTTGATCAATCAAAAATTCTATCTCTTTCTTAGGTATCCTTCGTGTTTTCTCACAGAAACAGGGTTCTAATAAGTTGCACTTACAAGTCGCAATATCAAACAACACGTTACTATCTCTTTGAAACTTACTGAGCTTGTTTTTGAAGGACACGACATTTTTTCTGCTTTGGTATGATTTAAGTATATCACGATACTTATTGTGATAAGCTTTTATTCTTGCTAAGATAGTACGTCGTTCCACTATTGGTATAGATGCTTTCATCCATATGTGTTCGATGTCAGTTGCAACAATGTTACACGTTTCTTTCACCAAATCTTGGAAACGTTTTGTCGAAGATTTAGAAACGTAAATAAAATGTTGCATCATATCACGGTATGTCGGTAAGGCATTTTTTGGTAGTTCCTTGCCAGCACCAAACACAGGACACCCTTTATAACGATTACGTAAACTCATTATTACATTAAACAATAGAAAGTCAAAACAACTAACAACAATATAGTGCAAGAGGTTGGCGGATCAAGATTAAAAATGCTGGTAGTATAACATTGATCCTAAAATTAAGTCAACTTATTATGAGGGTACTTTGATAAATTTCTAAAATAATACAGTAATCATTTATTTTTAATTTATACTAATGTATTTTAGTTTTCAGAAAACGTTTTATAAGAGGTATAGTATGTTAATAGAGTCCGCATAACAACGATTTCATGAAGTGAAATTTTCGATATATTAAAATACTTCATTGGACTTGCGGCAGTACTTAAAATTGTCCAATCTTGCTCATATTCGACATTAGCTTTATTTTGCCATCACATAAACTTTTCCGAACCCCGCCATTTTGAAATTCGAAAAAAAATTTTTTTCCATACAAAAGTGATCCACCCTAATATACACCATGTTTTTATTGATTTCCGTTAAATTAAAGGGAAGCTTATTTAGGTCAAAAATAATCAACTTCTCTAAGAAACTAGTGTCTTAACTCTTACTGTTATTGAGTTATTAAAAAAATAAGTTTAATGACTGAGCAAGCGTACTGCAACCTTTATTAGGTACATTCTAATGTTACTTATTTTGACGTATGCCGTCAGTCACCTGAGATCTTATTCTTAAGGTTCTCTCACACTTGCCATTACAATTATTATGTATGAAAACGAACAAAAAAATTTTTTTAAGAAATTAACAAAAGCCGATATACCAGGCAATTTCTTTTAACGTCCCAAGTAACCTGTCCAATTTAACAGAAATCAATAAAAACACGGTGTATTTTTAAAGCTCCGGACGCAACGATATATCTGAGGGCGACTGTACTCGTATCATATGATCCGATGGAGGTTAGACGTCTTTATGTCTTCTCTGGTCTGCGGTGTGAGGTACAAAGACCACTTGAAGACATTGTCAGACCTTGGGACCGTCCCAACGGGGCTAGAATCGGACATGGGCTTACTGAATAAATAGTGAGACGGTTAAGCGAATATTTAGCATGCGTTCAATTATTGAAAGCAAGCCTTGTATTATTTCTTACGTATTCGTACTTTTATTTGTCATTTACAGAGTCGTGAACATACCTTTAAGCCCCTACCTTACAGATGTCAAGATAAGTCTATCTATATTGTATTAATTAAAAATGAAACATGAACTTGATTTAATATACATGCGTGACTATGAAGCTATGCAAGTTTTTAGGTTTGTTTACACATTTTATGTCTTCTAATGACCAACAGCATAGTCTTGTGTACAGTCAAGGGCATTAATATATATACACTTCTCCATACTGATCCCTTACAAATGTGTCTATATATTAATGCACTCGACTGTACTATAAAAGCTATACTACGTATAAGCTTTAGCTGTAGGTACTGTAAAGCTTTAGGTATATGAAGTTTACGCTTTCCAATTTAGATAAGTATTTAAACACGTTATAAAGTAGAAATAAAAAAACCGGCCAAGTGCGAGTCGAACTCGCGCGCAAAGGGTTCCGTACCATTATCAATTTATTATTAAAAAATACAGTTAAATCAACCTACCTCAAAAATTATTGGAGATAATTTAATCAAACCAAAAATCATTGATAGTGTTTATTAATGTGCATAACATATATTTTTTTCAGAATTTTATATTGCGTAGTTTAAAAAATAGAGGGGGGGACACACATTTTTCAGACTTTGAGAGCTGATATCTCGAAAACGATTTGCTTAAATAAAAATGTGCTGTATAAACCTTCATATCATTTTCAAAGACCTTTCTATTAATACCCCACACGCTTATGTACAACTAAAAAAAAATTTCTATCCCTCAGTTACATGTATGGAGGGCCCCCACCCCAATGGTTTTTTTTTACAATTTAGTATCATAATCCTGTAGCGGTTTATACAACACGTATCCTTACTAAATTTCGTTACTGTAGTATTTATAGTTTCCGAGTAAATCGGCTGTGACAGACGGACAGACGGACAGACGGACATGACGAATCTATAAGGGTTCCGTTTTTGCCATTTTGGCTACGGAACCCTAAAAAGAGGTAAGTAAAGTATCTAATGTTCTGATGATTTATTCAAATTCAAATTCAAATTTTTTTATTTGCTAGAACACACGTACATAAAAGATCTTAAAGTTACAAAGTTTCAGTGCATTATATTTAAGTATTTTGAATTTAAACATATTGCGAAAACACAAATCAAATTATTTATTAACTAAATATTTTGATTTGTACTTTTAATTTTTCTCCAGTAGTCACACTACTTAATACTATGTAAATTATAAATATTAGATGTCATATACCAAAGAAAAACGACCAAGATCACCTATGTCCGAGGTGGGGATCGAACCCACGTACTCAGCTTTCGCGGCTGATGCCTGTACCCCTCGGCCACTCGGTCTTCGGTAAGACCGAGTGGCCGAGGGGTACAGGCAATATTTATATTTTGAATTTAATTTATTAAACGGTACAAATAATCATTAACTAAAATAAACTATCAAATTAAAACTAAATAAACTATAGCAATAAAATAAAACTAACCTAAAGTAACCTATCAAATTAGAACTAAATAAAACTAAAAAGTTGGGCCCCTACAGCACGGTGCCAAGGATGCTGGCAGCATTACCTCGCTGTATCGCGATACTTATGCGTTGAGCTAGGTAGCTGCCAGCACGTCGGTCACCAGTGGCGTCGACAAGCCGCTTTGACAGATCTTTAAAAAAGTTATGTGCATTGGAACCCCACGGACCAAAGTATTTTGAATTCAATCCGGCTTATTAATTTATAAGTATGTTTTGAATCATTTTTCACGTAGCCGTAGCAGAGTTAATTGGGCAAGAAGTAATCTGATTACTCTTTCCGATTACTTTTGTATGTGTACTACACGAATACAAATATAAATAACAGAAGTAATCTAACTAACCTAACCTACTTTTATATGAACCTATAAGATTGTCCTTTGTGGCATTGTACCGAGGATGCTGGCGGTTCTTCGCTGTATCCTAATACTGATACGTTGTACGAGGAAGTCACCAGCTCCTCGGTCTTAAGTTACGTCAACCAGACGTTTCGCGATCTCAGCAAATGTAATTAGATTACTTTTTGTCCAACTCTAAAGGTGCATTTAGAACAAACGAGCATTCGCTCATTCTACCCTCCACTCTACGAAATCAATGAATTTCGACGAATCACGTTTTGTGTACCGAACGAATTTCATGGAGTGGGGGATAGAATGAGCGAATGCTCGTTTGGTCTAAATGCACCTAACATATATTTATGTATAGAGGCCACACCGTCTATTGTGGCCAAGTCGGGTAAAAATAAATTAACCACAATTTTATTGACACACTTAAACTAAGAGTAGATGGGTAATTAAACATCAAAGGAACAAAACTATCAGACTAGAGTTCAACGTACTGCCGTAAACATCAAAACCTGCGTGTTTTAAAGTTTTAAGGCCAAGCCAAACCAGGGTGCTTAGCCAAGTTGCCAATCGCTAATGCTTAGTAGCGTATCGTAGTTTTCCCTCTCTGTCACTCTTTCATACTAGTGCGACAAAGACAGCCTTTCGTTTTCGATTGACAATTAATCGTTAGCGATTGGCAACTTGGCTAAGCATCCAGATACGTATGGGCAAAACGCATGCTGTGTGCCATCTAGTATGATACTTCATTAGCTACAACACGCACGCCACGCACACGCGCTCGCTACGGGTGTGGCTTGTACTTTAGTTTCTATGCATCTCTATTATACTGGCTTATTTGCGCAAGCGTATGCATATAAGGAAATATTTATTTACACTTTTTTGCACAAAGTCACCAAATAAAAAAAACGATTTCTCCAAGATACCATCATCAGACCAGGGTGCTTAGACAAGTTGCTAATCGCTGACGCTTATTCGACAATCGTAAACGAAAGGCAGCTAACTGTCTTTGTCGCAGTAATATGAAAGAGTGACATAGAGGGAAAACTACGATACGTTACTAAGCGTTAGCGATTGGCAATTTGGCTGAGCATCCCGACCCCAACTTGGTGTCAACGGGTCCCGTCCCCTCGGGTCATACCCGTTCGATAAAAAAACAGAGAATATCGGTTTTTTTTAATTTGAAATGGGCTTACTCATGGCCACAGACTAGCCAAGGGCAGAGACGTGGCCTACGATGGAGTGAGTTTGCCCCGAAGGTGCCTATTCACCCTTGACTTGAAGGTGGACGGGTTATTATGATCTCGGAAATATAGACGCCGGCAAAGAATTCCACTCCTCTTTTGACAATTCTCGAAGATAGAGACAAAAAACTCAGTCCACTTAAGAACCTTCTCCTTTTTTGAAGTCGGTTGAAAAGAAAACCTTAGCGTACAAGTATATTGTAGCGTCCGGATTGCTCAAAAATATCTGAACACACCTCTATCGTTATAGCAATAAAGACGTGTTCAGATATTTTTGAACGCCCCTGACGCTACGATATATCTGATAGTGGATGTACAAAAGACGAACTTAATTCAAAAATATTTCCTATCTTTATTTAAGAAATACAATAGTATATTGTGCATCAAGGGAGTTAAGTACGGAATTACTAACGAGAGGGTTCGAAGCCCGACGCCGTAGGCGAAGAGCTTTTAATGACTCGAGTTAGAATTCCGCTTACCGACCGCATACAATGTTTTTATTTATTTTTAATCTTTATTGCAAAACAAAAAATATTGTACTAAAGGCGGTAAGTCCGCCTTTTGTCAAGAATGTAAATTGTAAGAATGCGACGGAGCATTCTCTACCAGTCAACCTTAGGGCAAAACAAAAAATAATGTAGGCGGTGCAACTTGCAAACTTAATAAAAAGACATACTAAGATAGGATGCATACAAAAACATCCCTCATCATCATCATCTGCATATAATAGTCCACTGCTGAACGTAGGCCTCTCCTATTAACTATGCGAATAGACGTAGGAGGTAATTGCCCATAATCGCCACGCAAGCGGATTGGCGATCGCAGTAATGCGTCCACTATGTTGACGCTGCTGCCCATCATCAATCTTTTATCAAATAATGGTCAGTGACACTTCAATTCCTTAGTCGACTCTTACGACACCCGCGGGAGGAGTTGAGGTGGTGACAATTCTTACTGCCGTCACCACACGGCAAAAGTCCTTAACCTTTCTTTAAAGTGTTCTTACAGTCTTACACAATTTTAATTCTTAAACTAACCAAGTCAAATACCACTGTCATTATAATTACTATGTCGGAGTCGGTCACGTCCGCTTAACAGACAAATGACATTTTAACTTCCAAACATACGAATAGGACCCATTTCGACACAATTTTGAACCTAATTTGCCCCACTTTTTTGATACCACTTGTAGCCCCCTAGCCCTTCTGGTTCCGGAATTATTTAATTTTTTCTCTAACTCAACTTTGCAAATTTTCAAAAATTCATAATTAATTCATTTTTCCAAATTTTTCAAATTTTCTTTTTCAGTTTTGTTCCTTTCAATTAGTTTTAAATTACCTGTAACTATAATAAATTCTTCCTACTTAGCTTCAGTCTTAAATTTTAACATTTCTACAAAAAATTCGTACCCTCATGAAAACCTCTGAGCAATCTTGTTTTTAACACATAACTTTAGTTTCCGCCGGTCAATTTTTATTTTGTTTTGCAATTTAGATTCCTTAAATTTTTTCCAATCTTTTATGTATATACCATTTTCCCGATATCTCCAATAGTTTTCCTGTAAATTCGAAAAGTCATCTCCCTCATCTTTTATATAGAAAATCAACGTTTTTGAAAATTTTGTTCAACCAAAGTGATTGGAAAATTCTGATTTTCAACTATAATTTAAAGAATTGTTGCCCCGTTTTTTCAGTGCTGTTTTCAACTCTCTAACTTCAGTAGTTTTTAAGATATTAATTTTTTAGTGGTTTTTGAAAGTTCGAATTTTCAACCATCTGCCATTTTGCCGTTTATTAATATATTCCTCATTTGTTTTCACATTTAAGTAGATCTGTGTACATTTTAAATTACCCTGCTGTTAAATCCTGAAATTTCTCACACTCTTCATACTAATTTTTTCAGACACTCCCAAATTTTTCGGCGCCTGCAAGAAGTGTCTTAGCAACGCACTTTGAGCGCTAATATTTCTGTTTCCAAACGGTCAATTATTAATTTTAATAGCTTAATCAATAGGTCTTGATCATATCTTCATCTTTTATTACCATTGTTCTCTTACAAATAGTTTTTTCTGCCCTTAAATTCATTTTTTCATTAAATTAAAAAGTACACAGAAATAAATTTTTATCTTCGCTATTTATAGACCCAAAAATCTGTAAGTTGGCAAAAATAAAGATCTTAACAAGACCTACTTTTTGAACTATCAACAATAATTTTCCAAGCAACAGTTCACCTGTTATTAATTTTTCAAATTTTCTTATTTTTTGCACATACGGAATGTACGGAATGTACAGGACACCTCCCCAATCGCCTCACAAAGCCCGTGGGGCTCAGGGAATAAGCTCTATGCAACCACAGCAAGAGCAAGCCCCCCAAGCGCCTCAGGAGGCGGAACTGGGATCGCAAAATTCTGCCCCAGAGCGACCTGGAGTTGCGGGAGAGACACACAACGCAACTTTCACAGTAGAAAATCGTTCGGACGTCTTGCTCCCTCCCGCAATAGCAGACCAACTCGTCCAGACTGGCACATTGCCACCCAGACCTCACGTCACAGTACAGGACAACCCCGCAGCCACACCACAAAGAACACCGGAGCGGGCAGCCCTCGGGGCGGCACCGGCGAACCTCACGCCGGATGCCCCGAGCCTTGCAGAAACCTCCGAGATGGACAGGCTGTGGCTCAGCGGAACTTCAACTGACGGAGGTCGAGCGTCACGCCTCTGGACGCTTCTCAAGCCCAGTCTGGATGAGATACACACACAGCTCCACGCAAACAAAAGTGTGACCAAACATAATCGAATTGCAATTGACAAGTGCGTTAACGACCTGCGAAACCACATCCAAACATATATTCGGGAGGTTGAAACGCTGGGCGCGGAGAACACGCCATACATTACCTCTCCTGGCAGGCCCTCCTTTAATCATCTGACCCCGCGCAGTCTCAACACCCGCACTATCAGTGTACAGACTGACGGGGACGATGCATATGTCACCACCAACGCCTCAACGGTCGCAGTGATCAAAGCTGCCATCCGAGAGGAGTTGGAAGAGCTCACCGCCCGTCACCATCACGCACCCACCACTGCCCCTCCTACACCTATCACTCCGAACCCTCCAGAAACTTATGCCAGTAAGGCAGCTTCAAAACCAATACGCCGGGATAACGCGAAGGAACCTCGTCCTCCCCAACGTGCAAACCCCCCATCTAGCAGACCGGCAATTATCATCGCCCCTAAAAAACCTGTCAAGTCCTCATCGGAAACCCTTCAGGCCTGGAGAAGTACGGTATCCTTCCGCGATATGACCTTCGCCCCAGCTGCCGCCAAGTTCGTCTCGAACAACAAAGTTCGGGTCGAGTTCGACAATGTCGTTCAACGGGACGCGGCACTGGCTAAATCTAACTCCATACACAGCGATGTCACTGCCGAACCTGCGCGCACCCTAAAACCCTCGGTCATCATTAAGGGTATCAGTAGAGACACACCCAAAGACCTGCTGACGGAAATCATTCTGCAGCAGAACCCTGACATCAAAAGCAAGGCTTTATCGGACTCTGATCTTGTCTACCAATTCAGCAGAGGTAACCGCAAATCCCATCTATACAATGCGGTACTAATCGCCTCCCCAGATGTGTACAAAGCAATTGTTACAGTAGGCAAGATCAACATCGACCACCAGAGGGTGCACGCATGCGAACACGTCCCTCTGCTGCAGTGTTTTAAGTGCCTGCAATATGGACATACTAAAAAGCACTGCAAGGGCTCCATTGCGTGCTCCCACTGTGCTTCCGTAGAGCACGAATTCGCACGCTGCCCCGTAAAGGACTCCCCCAACGCACTCAAGTGCTTCAATTGCACTCCCTCACAGCACAACACCAACTCCCGCTCTCCTGCCGCCCCCTCCTCTTATCAGCACAGCGCCACCTCCGTCACCTGCCCACTCCGAGCCCTAATGGAATCCAAAGTTAAGGAACGTATCAATTATGGATCATAGAGACCTACAAAGAAACGTCAATCCACCTAAAGATAAATTTAATATACTGCAAATCAATTTGGGCCATGGCAGGAACGCCTATCAGGAAATGGCAGTGCATCTTAGCGGACAGGACGCCTGTGATTTCGCCTTCATAAGCGAACCTTATATACCAGCTGGCAGAAACACTATGAGGGATGTACCAGGGTACACCGCTTACCAGTTTCCTTCCCCCGACAGAACGACCAAAGCTGTTCTCCTCATAAAGAACTCTGGGATTGGAACACTAGGTGTCACAAAGTTCTCAACTCCTAACTTGAGCGTCGTCCAACTGACACAGAGAACCGGCAGGAAGGTTATCCTGTCGTCCATTTACGTTGAGCCTAGGACCGATCGACACAACACCTTAAAACAATTGGAGGAACTTCTCAATGACTTCACAGGAGCTCTACACATTATCGGAGGGGATTTCAATGGGTGGCACCCGTCCTGGGGATGTAAACAGCCAAACGCCAGGGGTAACCTTGTAGCCGACTTGACCATATCTCACGACCTCACCATCTGTAACACCGGTACCGACCCTACATTTGAAACCGTGACCCACGGCCTCCCCAGGGCCTCCATCGTAGACCTCACTCTAACAAGCAACCAGTCTCGCTGCGGACATAACCAAATTAATGTTGAGAACTGGCGCGTCAACTTCAACATCTGTCCTTCCTCTGATCACAACGCTATCACTTTTTCCATTTCGCTAACCAACAACAAAGCTTTAAATTTTAATAAAAAACTTAAATTATCTACCTTCCGCTATAACACCTCTAATATCAAGTGGGACCCTCTCAAAGAACAGTTCCGATCCGGCCTGGTAAATAAAATCCCCAACATTGCAGAAATCAACCATTGCAGCAAGGACGAACTCGACCGCATCATAGAACAAACCACTTGTGCAATTCAAACAACTTGCGACGAGCTCTTACCTCGCTCTAAAAAGCCGCCTAATCGCCCCATTTGGTGGAACGATGACCTTGCCGCGCTCAAACGGCAGGTAATACAGAACCATCACCAGCTTGGTAAAGCCGTGAAGCGGGGCCTTCCGATCACAGGTATTATCCAGGAGAGGGACAAAATAAGAAAACTGTATTCCGACGCGTGCTGTGCCGCTTCGACTGCCACCTTCCGTGATTTCTGCGAACGACAGGGGAAAGAGGACGTCTGGTCCATAACGAACCGCATTATGCGCACTCGACCCATTACTCAACCCCCTGCCACTCTCCTGCTCCCCGATGGCAGCTATACCACAGACGCAAAGGACACTGCAGAGAACCTCCTCAAAACTTTCTACCCAGATGATGACCCACATAAAGACACTGACCTACAGAAAGATGTCAGAGGCCAAGTGGATAACGTGCCAGAACATCCTGATGAGCCGCCTTTCACCAAGACCGAAGTCCTCGAGACTCTCAAAACTATTGGTCACAAAAAGGCCCCTGGCGCCGACCACTTGACTTCTGACATCTGCTACCAATTCGCTGAATGCTTCCCCGACATAATTACTGGAATAATGAATAGGTGCCTATCACTGCAATACTTCCCGACCACCTGGAAGTCCACGGTCACTAAAATCATCCCGAAGCCAAACAAAGACGACTACACCAAATCATCGTCCTACCGGCCCATCGGTCTTGTGAAGGTCTTTGGTAAGCTTCTCGAGAAGCTTATCATTAATCGACTGACACATCACCTTCACCTTAAGGGCAAAATCGTCCGTCGACAATACGGTTTCCGCCTGCAGACAAACACCACAACTGCAATCCAGGACGCCCTAGACGTCGTCTCGAACGCGAAAAATGCCGGCGAACACGTACTGGCCGTTTCGCTCGACATAAAGTCGGCGTTCGACATGGCGTGGTGGCCTGCGATCTTCACCAGACTACAGCACAACGACTGCCCGCGTAACATTTACCAAATGTTACGAAGCTACGTCACGGGCAGGTCGGTATCCGTCAACTTCTCGGACTGCTCAGCAACGAAGGCGATGACCAGGGGATGTATCCAAGGATCGGTCGTAGGACCGATCTTATGGAACCTCATCTTGGACGAGCTCCTCGAAACCGAGATGCCCCCAGGTTGTCGCCTTCAAGCCTACGCTGACGACGTGCTGTTGATCTGCAGTGCCAAATACGTCGAAGATCTGGAGCGTCATACAAATCAAGCTGTCGACCGCATTGTTGAGTGGGGCAACAGCGTAAAGCTCACGTTTGGAGCTGACAAGACCCAAGTCATCGCCTTCACAAACAAGGCAACCAAGACCCGAGTCGTTTGCGAAGGCACCCACGTCCCCTTTGTCTCCCACATCAAGTACCTTGGAGTTATCATAGACAGCCGGCTTAAATTTGTTAAACACGCTAACTACGTCGTGGACAAAGCCAAAAAGCTGTTTATGAAGCTCCAAGCCTACATACGCCCAACCTGGGGTGTCCACCCAGAAAACATCAGGACCATCTACTACGGAGTCATCACTCCTATCATTACTTACTCGGCCTCCGTCTGGGTGGACGCCCTGAGATTCAAATGTGTGGAGAGTAAACTCCTCTCATTACAGCGCCTATTTGCCATCAAGATCGTGCGGGGTTTTAAGACGCTGAGTACCATCCTCTCCATAACACTCGCCAACCTTCCGCCTTTACCAGCACGCATTGCCTGCACTGCGGAGGTGGAGAGCGCCAGGCGACTGGGGCACGCCTCATACCTCCCGCACGATCTCCCAATGGAACGCCTCGCGGAACCGTCGGAGCTCCTACATCCCTCCAATAGAGTGACGATACCGTTCACCGAAGTGAACAATATCGCCGAACACGATGAGGCGGTAATCGTGCACGCGACAACCACACCTGACATCTGGAGGGCGTACACTGACGGGAGCAAGAGCGAGGACGGGGTCGGTGCAGCCTTTGTGATTGTCAGGCCTAACGACCAGACAATTACTAAGAAACTCAAACTCCACGACTGCTGCTCTGTTTTCCAGGCGGAGCTTGTAGCAATTAAGGAATGCCTCACACTGGCCTACAAACACCATCCACGTGAGCTCCTCCTGTTCTCGGACAGCAAGTCGTCATTGATGGCAATAATGGACCCCAATAACTACAACCACACTGTAGTACAAATTCACACACTCATCCACACACACCCAAACACTCCTACACACTTCATCTGGGCTAAGGCCCACTGCGGCATTCCTGGGAATGAGCTGGCTGACCAAGCAGCCAAGGAAGCCGCCAAAGCTCACAAGACCCCAATCTTTAATCAAATTCCAATCTCCCATATTAAATTGCATAACGTACGAACATTAGAATCAGCTTCCGAAACTTTTTACAACAACAACAACAAATGTCAATACACCAAGTCAATTTTCCCCACCCACCGCGAACTTAAAGATTTCATCTCTAAGTTCACTCCCAATTTTTACATCACCCAATACCTTAGTAATCATGCCTTTCATAAAGAATACCTCCACCGATTTAACATCACGGCCAATGATCATTGCCCGTGCGACAACAGTGTACCAATAAAACAAACCTTTACTCACCTTTTATCTGAATGTCCAAAATTCGCTCGTCAACGCCTCGACCATACAATGTTATGTCAAAACTTCAGAGTGGACCCTGGAAACATTCTTGAATGCTCTTCCAGAGAGTCCACCGCTGAAAGCTTCTTCAATCTGATTAAATATATAATAGATCACCTTAAAACATTCAATTCAACTTAATTAATTAAAAATTCTACCGCTCTATCTCAGAAATAGCAAAAAGTCACTTATAAATATTAACTAAGACCTATCTCATGGCCGAGCACAACGTGTAAACCGTTAGCACCGCGTGCTCAATAGCTAAACGCCAATTTACGCGAATGGGGTAATATATATCCCATTCACCTCAAAAAAAAAAAAACAGTTGAGTCATTATGACATAGCATCTCAATTGGACAGCTCGCATTACTTGGAATGCTTTTTAAAAAGTAACCATAGACAATAAATACATTTAAAACTAGAAGCAACTGTGGCCTATTTCACCATAATTACAAGTGTGACAATTGTAAAATATCACCGTTACTGACATCACCTCCGTAGGCTACGGCTACCGCTTACTATCGGACAGTCCACATGCTTGTTTGTCACCAACATAAAGTTATTACTAATAACGTTATTATTTCGTTCATAAACTACTTTTTATTTTCCGAAACCCGTGACATTTGTCGCAAGGTTTTGTACAATTCTCATTCAATCTTGACATGAGGTTCGGCATATGTCGGAATTTCGCTACAATTGTCATGTTTTTTGTGACAATTGTAATTTTGCTTCACAAAAACTAATTACTGCTGATTTATTAAAGTTCCTGCATTACATTTTATGTTGGTGGCAAACAAACGCACGGCCCTTCCAATGGTAAGCAGTAACTGTAGCTTATAAATGCTCCCGATTGGAGAAACTGAAAATTTACAATTGTAGCACTTGTCAATGTGGTGAAATTGGCTGATTTCTAAGAATGGACATTTGACAGTGTAGAAATGAGCCTTATCGAAAAAATGGTGAGTCTTACCTTCATATTAATAAGGATTAATCTATAACTGTCAAAAGGTCATTCTTAGAAATCACGCAAATCGACCTAGTCCCACGGTGAGCTCAATTAAGGCTTGTCATATGGGTACCAGGCGACGATATAATATATAATAGATAGATACAAAGATAATTAAATACATAGACAGCCATGACACAGAGCAAATATTCGTGATAAATAAATACACAAATAATGTCCTCGCCGGGATTCGAACCCGGAACCTCCAGCTTCGTAGGCAGGGTCACTACCAACTAGGCTACGGAGGCTGACAAAATATACTATATGTCCTACAGTGCAATAGGCACTGGTCTCACCGCGAGCTACTAAGCTATGAACTATTGGCTATAAACACGAACAAAAGATACGCACTCCTGTAAATAAAAGAGACACGGAGATACTCGCCCAGTTATCACTGTTATCAGCTATCACCGCCGGGCGAGTATCACCGTGTCTCTTTTTACTATTACGCGAATTCTGGCACCCTAGTGAAAAGGGGTATAAATCGAAATTTGCCACTTTACAGGAGAGCCAAAAAACGATTGGCGAAATTATTCAAAATTACTGTGCCGAAATGGCTAAAGAATTAGAATAACTGTAAATGTACTTTGAGTCAATACAATGCGCTCTTTCACATTCCGTCATTGGTTTATGGCTAAAATCAATAGTTTAAAAAAAAATTGACTTGTACCCGCTGAAATAAATGCTGTTTAGAAATATAACCAAATTAGTACCCCTTTTCACATATATTGGACATTAGTGAAAACGGGTATACATTTAACTTATTTTATGATAACTCTTTTTGAGATGTACTTTTACGAAAAAAATTTAGCTAAGTTTGTTTGCGAAATTAATTTTAATGGCATAGCATGTACGTACACAATATAAACCCAAAAAAACCGACTTATACCATTGTGCACAAAATGTTAGTAACGTGTAAAAGGGAATAACAAGATTTATATTAATCACTTTATTCAATTGTATCCAAATTCTATGAAATAAGTTACAATAAATATATTTATTTTTTCCATTTATTATTAGAAATTATTTCCTTGAATTAGAAAAATATTACTTCTTTTCAACAGCCAAAACACAACGCATCATAAAATGAAATGTTTTTAAATTTCATAGTACCAAAAAATTCCATAATGTAGCATTTATTCATTATTATCAAAATCGTGTCATAATATTTTTTTTCTCATGCCTTATTTTGCTAACACGGTACTCGTCTAAAAACCTAAATAGTACAAATAGTCCTACTTTCCGAATTATAACTTTATGCCCTGGATGTCGTGCGCGCAGCTAGGTAGGTACGTTCCGTAACGCCTGAATGGCAATTTTGTATCTTATCGAGTCACCTAAAATAACATACTATTGAAAATCGATATTTTATTAAAAAAACTATTGTCTATAGCCTATCGTAATGTACATTAAGATACAACTGTGAAAAAAATAAGTTCTAAATAAGCATAAATAAGCAAAGTACGACCGAAGGGAGTGTTTTAAATCGACACGATTTACGAATTTCATTTTTGCATGTGTATAGTACGACATTTTTCAGTACAGATGGCCTTCCGAAGTTTTCAACCAGGCAAGATATAAACGACTCCTCCCACTAGTGTGTAAAGAAGTTATTTCAGTTGTTTCGGATAAAAATAGTTACGTTGCATTGCATACTCTGTATGGAATCTTAATAAACAGGCTTTAATCGACGAGTATAAAAAGCTTGTCACTATTATGTTCTATCGATTATAATTCTTATAAAAGTTGTATAGGTAAATATAGGTACGATCAACTTGAATTATTGTGTTAATTATACATTAACTTTATTAATTTCGTTAGTAGACAATTTAAAAAAATATTGTGATAATATTGTTTTAATTATGTTAGCACTCGTAAAAAGTGGCCAGGCATGGTTTCCGGGTGGCTGTTTTGAAATTGTTCTAATCACATGTTTCTGGAGTAATATAGATACATATAGCAACAGCCATAGAACAGCAGCAAATACTCGTACAAGGCTATTATAGTGCGCTTTCTATATTACCTAGATCATTAAGTAAAATTGTTACTACAATTTAAAAAAAAAGTATTTGCGTTAGGTCGTTTAAAACTGTCAACACAAACTAATATTAATAACATAGGTTTTAACAAATACCTAAGCAGCAGAATTTAACAGCTTGAATATGAAAAAAAAATACAATCAGACTTTAAGAAAAACAATTAACCACTAAGTAAATAAAATTTTAAAAATGAACACTATTTTACACATTGTGTATACATAACGAAACTTAGTGTAAAATGGTACAACTTAGTACAAATCCGTCAATTTACTGGTGGTAAATGTTAAGTAATACTTTTTAATTTAGTGCAAACGGATATAATTCCCGCAAATGGATTGTATCACATGTAAAAAACTGTAATTCTAAGTGATTAAAGTCGACTTGTACCCGTAACAACACAATTTTATTCGTGAATATGGATTTATGTCGAATTGTATCTCAAAAAATGTTTTTATTGTTCGTGTAAAGAGATTTAAATACACATGGATCCTCATTATCCGAGTGACCATCAAGAAAATATGAGTAGTTATAGCGTTACACACAACAAAAATCCAAACGCGTAAAACTTAGCTACACTAATACCTTTTGTAACTTTACAACGATGTACTTTTTTTGTTAGTAAGAATTTATTTCAACTTATACCTGACACTGCATGATCATTTGTGTTAGTTATACCATATTACACGACCGTAACTCTGTCAATTTACGTGATATCTTAGATCCTTTTACACCAACCGATGCCATTTTTTTTTTGAAATTTTTTGGTATACTTAACTCAATTTGGCCAAAATTCGACTTATACCCCTTTTCACTAGGGTGCCAGAATTAGTACTTCATTTGGATGTGTGTCTAATCATTCACCTCAACTCTGGTGAAATTGACAACATTTTATATTATGAAATAAAACTATGAAAACGGATAAACTCGCGTATACAATCCTCGCGGTAACCGAAGAAAATATTAACATTTTATATTTTTTAGTCCTAGTTTTTATTGTTTGTTTTGAAAGAACTCAATATTAAAAGATACACGTATTTTTTTATTTAAAAAAAAATGCTATTTTAGTACGAAAAAGCCTTTTCATTACTACTTCGAGCAGAAAGAGCGTAAGTTACAAACGTCAAAAATCAGCTAAATGACGTCACAAGTGATGTTTCATACACGTAAGAAAACTACGAAAAACGGTAACAAGTGTCAAATGTCACTGCCAAACACCAGTGACATTTGAACCACAAGATTTTTTTGGTTATAGTGGTAGCTCTGATTCATTCAGCTATGTGATGTCACTTCCCCTTTAAACTATTTTTAAGATTTTTACCAAAAATATTGCGAAAAAAATTCAAAAAATATATTTTTGTGATCTACTTGTGTATATCTCGAAATGGTTTTCGATTTAGGGACATCGAAAATTTTGAAACGTTGTCAATTACCTATAGCTCGCGGTGAGACCAGTGCAATAGACTGATGATGTGTGTGACAAGTGTTGACGTAAATTACTTAATTTCCAGTTGACAGAGCAGAGCACATCACGTGCTATTAGTCATTCACGTTGGTGCTAACATTGAGATAAGGAAATACTAACTACAGAACTAGACAATTGAGTACGTAATGACAACAATAGGGCTTGTAGCCTGTGAGGCAATAACAAAATTTAAAAGCTGTTGATTACGTTTCTAAGAATGCTGTTGCTGCCTAATAACGTCAAATTCATCTGCTATTAATAAATCATAATTGATTACAAACACTGGTAGAATTTGATAAAAGATCTATTGTACGCATACAGGAGACGGAGATATATAAAGATTATCATTCAATTATAGGTATAGTCCATTTCAAATACGAAGGCCCGATGCCACTCGAAACTTTTGTCATTTAATAGGTCCACTACAAATTGGCACGTGTCGTACACCGCTGTATACAAAAAATATCACATGACAAAAAGGTCAGGCCAGGTATCTTTTGTAATCACTGATCCTATTGTTGACGCCTAATGACTTTGTCAAGTGGAGTCGGGCCTTCGTATTTGAAATGGACTTTACATCAAATGGTATTAACCAACAAGTTACTAATCTTACATGTAATAAGTAGGTACTTTATCTAAATAAAAAACTAAACTAAGTGAATGCAATAGGTCCTTTCGTTTTTCAACTGTACCCGATTACATTGAATATTTTAGATTAATGAATTCACATTGAATTTAACCATTGGTTACTATTTTGTATCTATTGCATTTGCCGTATCCTACCACCTACCAGTAGTGACCAGATAGCTGACAGCTTCCTATCGCAGCGTATTAGCATAGCTATACAGCGAAGGAATGCTCTCAGTATCTTTGACACAATGCCTAGGGGGCCTTATTTAAATTTAGAATTGGTCATTAAGGGGTTTTTAAGTGTTTTTTGTAGTGCTATGTTATAAGTTTATAATTGAATATTAATTTAGTAATTTAGTTTGGTTTCGTGGTTTGTAATTTATTATTTAGTTTGTAGCTTTCTGCTACTTTTCTCCTCGATAAGATTAATATCATGCAGCCATCTCCCAACCTATAAACCAACAAGTACATAGATAAAACAATGCATCTGACTCACTGGTTAGTAATTCACGTCAGGACTATTATTTCCATTGCTCACACTACCATTATAGTCAGAGCTACAACTACGTTTTGTTCTTAAGATTGCTTACGCTAAATTTAAACTGGATTTTAGAACATACAATAGCCCTGACATCATTCCATCCGTGATATGAATGGTCACTAGATAATATGCATGCAAATATATTATGAGATCACGTACAAAATGGCGGATTATTGTAGAAAAAGTAAGGCGGTTACGTCCTTTTCATATGTATTGTTGATACATGGGTGCAACGCGTACTAAAAGCTATTGTATTTATTATGTCGGTACAAATAGAGTTCCATTCAAGAACTAACTATTGGCCGCTCCAAAAATAAACCTCTTATAATGTGTACCTACGTATATTGTGCATGCACAATTGCAGTATTTGCAGTATGCAATATATGACCATGCTTGTTTCGAGAAAAGATAAAATACAATCTGTCCAACTTATCAAGATCGAAATAATTTTAGTTTTTATAAAGTTTTACTTTTGAGATATTTTCCATATGTTTTTAAGATTACGGAGTGATTTCCGAAAATATTAACATTATCAAAAAATTGCTTTATTAAACTCCTATTAATTTTAAAATATATAAGTTAGGGTTGAAATGACAAAAAAAATATACCCCACTTTACGCGTATACCTACTCTAATACTCTAATAAAACACTTTTTTCCACTTTTTATTTTACCACTTTGTCGGCAGATTGATTTACATTAAAACATCATGATGATGATGATGATGATGATGAATGGTGCCTACCAAATTTCAGCTCTCTAGTGCTAACGGTTATTGAGGTTATTCACGGGCAGACTGTCGGATAGACAAACAGACATAGCGGAAATATAAGGGTTCGTAAGTTGATTACGGACCCCTAAAAACCGTATAATATATAAATAAAAAAAACGCAAAAAGACGAAAAAGCATTCAATAATTGTTATTCTTCTATTAAAATTAAATATGAAAAAGCGATGACACGGATTGTGTCGCACGCCCTTAGTCACGAAATGATTATGAGCCGGGACTTTTGAGACAAATTCAATTCATGGGAGCAGGTGCTTGGAGACAGCTCGGTGTTAAGGAGAATATTGTCACTCCATCATCATCAGCCTATCTCAGTCCACTGTTGGACGTAGCGTGGGCTTCTATTAACCATGCGTATAGATGTGCCAGCCGTGTGCAGGCAATAAGAATACATTTGTCACCACCCCAACTCCTCCTGCGGGTGTCGTAAGAGTCGACTAAGGGATTGAAGTGTCACTGACCATTATTTGATAAATTGATGATGGACAGCAGCGTCATAGTGGACACAATACTGCGATCGCCAATCCGCTTGCCCAGCGTGGCGATTATGGGTATTTACCTCCTGATGCGTCTATACGCATAGTTAATAGGAGGGGATAATGGTGGATAGATATTATGTATCGGAAGGCGCAGCGTGGGTAGGCCCCCATAAGTTGGACTGGGTGCTTAGATCATCTTACCTATCTTATGCAATATACTTCAAAGTTATATTATTTTTTACTGTACTAGTTGGTTTAATTACCTGAACTGGTTTTGTATAAATGAATGCAATTGATTACGTTAGAACTGCGACTTCCACAGAAACGACCTGCTAGTAAAAGGTTAGGTTAGGTTAGAACTGCGACCTCCACAGATACGAATTGCTAGTAGAAAAGTAGTTTAGGTTAGGTTAGAACTGCGGTCTTCACGTAATTTAGGTTCACTTTAACTACAGGTTTTTTTAAAGAAGCAATTTATTTTCAAGAAGCTTATGCGTACAGATAATGAAATTTAAAGTAAAATTCAAAATATAAATCTATATGAATATTGTGGGTAGAAGAGATTTTAGCAAGAAAAAAAGTACGAGATAACATTTCGGTAAAAAGTGGTATTACTTAAAATTGTATAAGTGCCAATACGGACTCGTCGGCCAGACTATATTTATGCAAATATTCAAAGACCCGTGTAATATATCAGGTCCTATTCTATGCAACCATATGACCGCTGTCCGCCATTACAACCATTATTAAAGAAGCCCTCGGCATTTTTATTACGATTACGACCCCCCCTTAAGAGGGTGACATCCAGCCCATAAAATACAAAGAGTACGGAAATAGACGCGACATAGCCTTGCGTAATGACCTGATATAATAGGCTTTATTTTGTCACGCGTGACGTCATCGTTTTGCAACTTATTAGGTTTTATAGATCCCAAAGGACCGGGAGAGGTTCTAAAATGTATACGTTTAGGGCATTGTTCATTTGGTAAGACTAGCAATGTACCCTAAGTTGCGAAACTTATATAGAGAACTAGCGACCCGCCCTGGCTTCACACGGGTACTATACCTACACATAAACTTTCCTCTTGAATTACTCTACCTTTAAAAAAAATCTCATCAAAATCCGTTGCGTAGTTTTGAAAGATTTAAGCGTACAAAGGGACATAGGGACAGAAAAAGTGACTTTATTTTATACTATGTAGTGATGTGTTCGGCAATTTAAATTTTACAAGCTATCTAATCATGCCAAAACCATTGTATATAAATGCCTTTTAAGGTATATTTTATGCCTTGTTTACTCAATTGTGAAATACAATAGTTTCCATAATACTTTTTTATATGTTCTCATGGAATAATTTTCAATGAGAACTTACTCTTAAATTCTCATCAAAATTCACGGAAAATTCCGAGTATATTCCCGCAATTTTGAGAATGTTCTGCAGTTGTTTTATATCACAATAATTATTTTTGTTTGCATTTGTCATTTTGATGAAATCTTAATTTTACTGCAATAAAACAAACAATGTATAAGAGAAAGTGGTGCTATTTCATACGTAAATTGTCTAAACATGTTAGTTATGTTCATAATTAATACGAAACTTCAATACGAAAAAAGTCATTGGCCAAAGCTACCCGAATATATTACTTTAGCCCAAACTTTACGAAACAGAAAAAACTCTTGGAGATTATTTTATTAAATAGCAAGGGTATAATTTACTTGATAACACTCTTAACTTTACTTCTAATTTATCAATTCAAGCATAAAGGTGTTGTATTTCAATTTAATCGAATGAGAAATAACCTATAATTTTTTGGGACAAAGTAACCCGGCTTTGCGGTAGGTATATTTATGTTTTGTTTACTCAATTGTGAAATACAATAGTCTTCATAACACTTTTTTATAAGTTCTCATGGAAACATTTTCAATGACAACTTAGTCTTAAATTCCCATGAAAATTCTCGGAAATTTTCGAGTATATTCCCGAAATTTTGAGAAATTTCTGCAACTTGTACATTGCTAGGCAAGACAGTTGTGGGATTAACACATCGACACACGATTCTTGCATACTTACAAACTACGATTGCGGACGCGGATTACACTTTTTAAGCTTTATAGGCTTTATGACTTTTAAAAGATATTCCCCTGTAAAGTAGTTTCTGGCTGCATCGGCTATTGGTATTGGAATAGTTATTGCTACCATATAAAAAAAAACTGTTTATTTCAATCAATATTACTTACATTTTTTTACCTTATAACCTAGACCTTAATCTTATAATTAAAGATTTTTAGCATGGTCTCGGTTACATAGCTGAGTTGCTCACGCTTATTAATCAAAAATTATGAATTAAATTACATTTTTTATTTATTTTTTTCGGTGCACACACGCACTTTACACCATGATAATAGACGCCTACTGCTCAGATGTTTATGAACACGTCCAATTTCGATATACCTAATAGTAATGTAACAGCACAATATTTTTTCACGATTGACATACAAGTGCACCATCAATTTTGTTACTTTTCTAGGTGGCTATAACCTACCATTTGCATATACTTGCCGATCTTGTTATTTTTTATGAATCCTTTAGGATATAGTTGTGGTGGCTATGCTTTGGTGGCTGCAACCCTAGAATCGTAAGTTAAATGGGGTATGCTAAAATAACATTTTGACACGGAGTTTGATTTAGTAAGAAATTAAAAGTGGAGTGAAATTAAAAAAAAAAGAAAACAAATATGGCTGACATTCCATAGCATGCATTTGAAGTCTTTGATCTTTCTTTTTCTGTCCCTATGTCCCTTTGTACGCTTAAATCTTTCAAACTACGCAACGGATTTTGATGAGATTTTTTTTAATGGGTAGAGTAATTCAAGAGGAAGGTTTATATGTAGGTATAGTAACCGTGCGAAGCCGGGGCGGGTCGCTAGTATATACTATATTTAAAAGTTACTCTTATAGGCTGAATATCTGAGCGTTTCAACCGCCTAATTTTGGTGGCACCATTTTTGCCGTTTATTGATTTATTTATTTATTTTATTTATTTGGGGCATCAACAGCAGTACATGAAAAATTTACAAAAACTGAATGTACAGTATAAACAAAGCCAATAAAAGATGTCCACAAAAATACAATGAACATGCAATAACAAGATATGGCGTGCGCATTTATACTAACTAACATTATTTATTTATTTAAACTTTATTGCACAAAAGAAAATCTTAAAGTACAAAAAGGCGAACTTAATGCCAAGGGCATTCTCTACCAGTCAACCTTAAGGCAAAGCAGAGAAGGTGTGGAGAGCAGAGCAGAGAGCATTATCAACATAAGTTTCAGTTATAAAGTTTGCATGTACGTGAGTGTGTTTGTTGGTGTTGTGTAAGTGCATGAGTGAATGGTTTATTGTGAGATTAATGTGATGTGTCTATTTAACTGTGTTGTTTCTAAACGTCACAATATTGTTTTTGGTTCATTTGTATAAGGGTAAGGCCGCGGATTTTGACGAATGTGACACAGACATAACATAAAAAAAAATACGTTACGTTACCATAAAACGCAACAAAAGTTACTATAAAGCTCAGCTCATACTGGTATGAACTTTGAATAAATAAAGGTCGTAAAGAAAAACATATTTTTATCGCTAAATACTTGTTTTAATCAAATATAAAAATCAACCCATATAATGTAATTTCTTATACTTAGTAATTACTTAAATTAACAGTATTTACAAATGTTTAATGTCATAATCTTTGGAACTAAATAAAGTAAAATAAACCACCATAAATGCTTAAATGGAAAATGACCTGTCATTAATTAACACTAATAAACGCGTTAATAATTAAACTGTATTTCATTAGCCCTAGGGGGGTAAAATTACCCATTGGAAAAAGATGATTACTTCTAAAAACGCAAATCAAAATACCTAAATAACAAAATAATTTGATTTGTTTCGCAAACACTTGTTACAGTATGCTGTCATTCAAAATCTAATAAATCTCATTTAAATTAGTAAATTTCTGTGTCCACTTCCCTTTATCACATATTTTCGTTACGTAACATAAAAAATACGTTACGTTTTGTAAAAATGTAACGTATTCGTAACATAAGTGTAACGTATATTTGAAAAAAGGTTGATTATCTTGGTAAATAATTGCAATCTGAACATAATAGTACATGCTACTGACGTTTAAAAGTAAACCCTTTCGTATGAAAAACCAGCCGTTTAATAATAATCACTACTTACCGTGAAAATCACACTACCACTTTAGACGTGTTTTGCTAAAACTTTCGCCGCGTGCACTGTGACAACCATTTTTTAACGAATTAATGGGAGTGAGTGTGCTTATGGGTGTCGCCCTACTAGAATAAGAGTTCCTAGTGTCGATAAACAAATTTCTACCAACATTGGCTTAAATATTACCTTAAAAAAGCGTTACGAAAGTATCGTAACGTAAGTTTGGAATTGGTGACCCAAAAAGTAAAGGGAAAGAAAACAGTAAAATTGTTCACATATCATAAGTCCTTAATGAACGAAGCAATCGTTTATCATTATAATTTGGTTTAAAAACAAACATTTAATGCTGACAAGTCTAATAATATAAAAAAAAAGGTTTTAAGTACTCGTAGTCGAAAAAATTACTCGACTTTCGTTACGTTTTTGGTAGAAATATTTATTTATTAATTTTAAATAAAGAGCTAAATTAGCTATTTCATTTAATTACATGTAACTGAGCATAGGGGAATATTTTAAAATTGATCAGAGTTCTCTAGATGTTATCAGTTTTTTTTTATGAGCAAGACAAATTTTAAGCTCCGAATTCGTCAAAATCCGCGGCCTTACCCATAAGGTACCGTGCCTCCTTCAAATGACAAAGTAAGTAAGGTGGAAGTACTAGTGCGCAACATGGCAACAGAGAATGTTTATTTGAATCACGATATTTTGCTCATATGTAAATCTACATAAAGTATTGTCATGTGTTTTGGGAGAATAGTTTGTTAATTTTGTTAAATAGTATTTATTTTATAGGGTGATAATATCAAAATTTCTCAAACTAGCAAATTTTCTTAGTAAACTCCATTGTTATGAGTAAGCGTCAGATGCTTTTGCTGGCAGTCCCAATAGCCGGCACTTCAGTACAAATTTCAATGTGACATATTGAGACATTGGAAATATTAACTCTCAGTCCTAATAAACGTCAGTCTGAAAATTATGCAAACACTTTAGATATAAGCTAATAATTTCAAAGTTGGGATATGAAGCTATGAGGTAAGGGTCAATTAACGTATAAATGCCCAAATAGTTGATTTTATCTTATCGATGCCAACTCAAGCTATAATGATGAGTATTGGTACAGCGTTGGATACTACGTATAGTACCTTAACACATTGTAACGAATAGAAACTTCGGTAAAAATTATGCTATCAAAATTAGGCGGTTGAAACGCTCAGATATTCACCCTATACAACTATTAAACCAATATTTTAACCTGTATGACGATAATTATGACAAGGTGCTTCGCAATGACATGCTAACTACGTTTTGAGGATGACCACGTTGATTGATGGCGTGACGTCACAGTGACTAGGCTGTCAAAGTTGCCTGTCATTGTGAAACAATAAATTTGATATGCCGTCTTATCGGGTGGGGCGAAAAATTGGCTTATTGGGCTTTACACACACTAGCGTTTTTTGAGCGTCAGTGTTACCAGATGTGTATTCCGCGTTTTCTCGCATATCGGAGGCGTCTTTAACCAACATTTTACGTCATGATGATGGGCACTAGGCAGCAGCGTCATCATAGTGGACACAGTACTGCGATCGTTAATGCTAAAATTTATAATAAGTTACCAACTGAACTGGGACATTTGTCAATCGTAATTTTTTTTATTGGCCAGTCAATAAATGTATTTTTTCATCACACTTGCTTTCTAAGCGCGCCATTGCTTGCATGCATCGCGGGAGTACCTAATAGAAAAATGAAATTCAAAAAAATATATTCTGTCTATAACATTTTTTTTTTGTCCGCAAGATGTTTCATATAATTCCTTTGATGGATGTAGACTTAATTATAATTATGTACGAGTACATACCTCATATTGTGTATTCTAGTTATAATGATAACTTTATTCATACAAAATTGTGTAAATGTATCAAATACGCCTCTTGCTTTTAAAAAATCTCCTAGAAATACGTGGGTCATATATGCCCTAAATTGTCGAATTTCGTAGTTTTAACTACACATATCGATAGAGAAAAAAAACTGAACAAAACTGCATTAAAAACTCATTTTGGCCAAAATGGCGTTTACGCCCTTTGAGCCTAAAGGTATCGATATTGATGTTAAAAAGACGCTCATGTGAAGGCAGCCTTAGCATCGGAACAAGTTTTCGTACAGTCGACCTAGTGCCAAAATAGTACCTACATTACGACACAAGTGCGAAAAACATGAAATTCGAAACGAGTGGCGATGTTTTAAATCGACACGAGTTACGAATTTCGTTTTTGCACGTGTCTCGTACGACGTTTTTTAATACAGATGGCCCTTCGAAGTTTTGGACTTGAAGTAAAATGAGCCACTTCTCGCACTAGAGCCTAAAAAGTACACCATCTGTACTAAAAATATATTTAAACCACCTTAATGTTAAGATAATAAAGTCCGGCAAATATATCTATTATTTTTCTGGCATTTGAACCGTAAATACCTATATCTTTGACGTCGACTGTATACGGATAAAAAGTGGATATAAAGTCTAATATCCAATAGTACAAAAGTCCACCTAAATAGCTATATTTAGCGAAGGTGATAAATATAATTATCGATTACAATTATCTTTTACCTAGTGCCATAAACAGTGAATCTAATGATAAGATAATTTGTAAATAAATAATGAGGGAGCATTACACGACCGCACAACTAATGTCGCGTAGTGACGACAGTACGAATACGTTTGTCACCATCATAACTTTTCCCGTGGGTATAGTAAGAGTCGACTGATTGCAATGTCACTTTTCCCGTCTGTACTGTACCGCCTGTCGCCGACGCGGTCTTAATGGTCTGGCCACGACATTGGTCTAAGGCGACCAGCTTAGCGGAAAACTGGAAACGAGTGGAGATAAATTAAAGCACGACTGAAAGGAGTGTTTTAAATCGACACGAGTTACTAATTTGTTTTCGCACGTGTATCGTACGACGTTTTTCAGTACATATGACGCTTTGAAGATTTCGAAGGCTCCAATTTCACAACATTGACAAGTCCTACAATTGTAAATCTACGGTTTCTCCAATAGGGAGCGTCTATAGGCTACAGTTTTCGCTTACCATCGGAAGGGCCGTGCGTTTGTTTGCCACCAGCATAAAAATTAATGCAGGAACTTTAATAAATCAGCAGTAAATAGCTACTTTTATGCGAAGCAAAATTACAATTGTCACAAAAATGACGAAAATTGTAGCGAAATTCCGACATAAGCCGAACCTCATGTCAAGAATTAATGAAAATTGTACTAAACCTTGCGACAATTGTCACGGGTTTCGGAAAATAAAAAGTAGTTTATTAACGATATAATAACGTTTTAGTAATAATTTTATGTTGGTGGCAAACAAGCACATGGACCGTCCGACAGTAAGCGGTAGCCGTAGCCTACGGTGGCCTGTGACGTCAGTAACAGTGATATTTTACAATTGTCACAAATGTAATTATGGTGAAATAAGCCACTGACATAAAATTAACCACTATAAATGAAATAAATGCACTAACTCGACCTAGCGCGTAAAAAAGCGCCATCTGTACTGAAACATTAATAATTCTAACATATTATGAATAAAAATATCTTTATAGATATGACGGTTATGAAATATTATGGCGTGATGCTTTACGCATTTAACTGCAATATTAAATGCATGCAGATATACAGGGTGAGCCAGGAAAATGGCTCTTTTATGAGCTGGGTTTAACGGCTGGGTCACTCATATGTTATATGTTAAAATAAACAATATGACCATACTCATCTATTTATTAATGCAGCTAAAGAATACCAATATTATATTCGTATTTTTATGAATATTCGTAACTCACTCATGAATGAAATAAATAAATAGCTTGAGATATCTTACACAAATAGATTTAGTCCCACGGTAAGCTCAATTAAGAAGTGTGATGTGGGTACCTGGCGACGATATATCATAATGATACTTAAATACATAGACAGGTATGACCAAGGAACAAATATTTGTGATAAATAAATACACAAATAATGCCCTTACCGGGATTTGAACCCGGAACCTCTAGCTACCTAGGCAGGGTCACTACTTTACTAGGTTATGGAGGCCAACGAATTAATAAAATGTTTAGGTAAATTGACGTTGTAGGGTGAATATCTGAGCGTTTCAACCGCCTAATTTTGGTGGCATCATTTTTGCCGAAGTTTCTAAACGTCTCAATGTTTTTATTCTATCCATATACATCAGGTATGGTTAAACAAAAAAAAAGGCAAACAAACTATAAACAAATGCAATTAATTCTGTTACAATTTTAACAATTTATAACACTAACTAGACAACAAACTACTTAATTTTTATACATCTTAAATAGATATGGTGAAACAAAAAGCCAAAACAAACTATAAACAAGTGCGATCATTTCTGTCACAACTATAACAATTTATAGCACTAACTAGACAATAACGTCTCAATGTTATAATTCGTCACTTGTATTAGGTACCGTGCCCCCTTTAAATGACAAAGTAGCACATTGTAACGAATAGAAACTTCGGCAAAAATGATGCCACCAAAATTAGGCGGCTTAGATATTCACCCTGTACGGAAGTTACTAATGTCTGTTGAAGAAATAAATCCGGCTGAGTTTGTTACCGATACTTCTCAGGCCTGTGGTGTAGGGTTAGAACGGGTAGTAGTGCTTTTATTTTTCTTGCTATTTTGTCTGACAATTCAAACATGAATAGGCTTACTTGAAAAAAAAATAGTTTGACTTTAGTTTGACTGCTTTTATAACAGTGACTCTCGATTTTAAGAACCCTTATATATCACTGTTACATAATGTACGATAAGTAATGTCAAGGTTTTTATAAGCGCTTATTGCTTTAGATATAAATTATATTTTAAAAATTATGTTTTTCTTGAAAAATTATTTCATGTCTTGAGTCCTCTCGACGGCAATTTATCTTTTCCTAAAGACAGTAATGTAATATTTATTGCCGGGTTTTGTACTCATTATTTAAATGGGATAAAATAGAACATTTTTTTATGACAAATAGAATGAAATTAAATGACATAAAATTTATTTATGACAAGCACAGTAGACAAAGACATAATAGGGATGATGACTGTAGTTAAAATAAATTATTTAACATTATGCACGACATAATAGTTACACGAAGAAATTATGATTAAGATGTAGATTGCAGTAATTTTTGTACAAAACTTCTATTTAATAAATTGAAAAGACCTTAAAAAAGTTGGTCATTTGGCAGTACTCAAACGTGACATCACTTTTGAGTAGATTTCATATTAAATTTCATAAAGGTGATCGTTTTGACAGTTCGAATTTTGTCAGTTTGATTTGACTTGCCAGTCATGATGCCTATTATAAGCTCTGAAATGGAATTCGAGATCAAAAATGTAAACAATCTATGACAATGACATGACATTACAAAGTCTATGTTAAAGTGACATTCCAGGGGTATAAAACGTTTTTTATCGAATGTAGTTTTTAACACCTTTGTAAATTAACGTCGCATTTTGAGATTGTTTTTTTATTTTATTTACATCTACACTTACAACTATGTTTACAGGTACTAAACCTAAGAAAATGTTTTATGTGTAGATGTAGATACGCGAAAGTCAAAGTATGTTCTATAGATACACTAAGTACCACAATCGTTAACATATTTTTGGATATGATAATATAAAAAAACATACGTCTGAGTGTCCACGGTTCCTGATTACAAAAATAAAACCTAGAAAATTTGCTAGAATGATGTAAAGAATCAACATAATCAATGTTTAAAAACGAATGTCGTGTTACTTTAATCTTTAGGATAGTCGGGGAACGAATTCCATCTTTTCCAATAAAATTATTCTCTATCTTTTCGATTAAAAATATGAAAATGATTGATTTGTAGGTAAAAATACTAAAATCTGTATTAATGTACTTTGTAATGCTAAATTTTAGGAGTTGTTATGAATTCATAAAACAGTCGTTTGGTGTACCCTCTTGTTTTGACTTTTGAAATACATAGTTATAAATGCGAACCCTCTTACATGGTTCTTAGTGTAGTTACCGTATTAAATTACGAATAAACTAGTTATTGTTATAACTTCGAACCAAAGGCTTAAGATTTCTTATCATTGCCAGTAGTATAAATTAAACAGCTTACATTTTATTAAAAGTATATCATTAAGAAAATTATATACCTATTTCGCTTAATGTTTTGTATGAAAAATTTGTAAAATATTTAAAAATTCTACGTACCGTCAGTGACGGTAAATACGCATTTTTATAAGTCTTCTTCTTCTTCTTCTTCCTTCCCGCTGTCCCAGTTTTATCTAGGGTCGGGTCTCCTTGTACGGCGGCGCCAGGACGTTCTGTCCTGGGTTGTCAAAGGCAATATGTTCTGCTGCTTCATCTCCCTCTTGATATTGGACCACCATGTGTCGGGAGGTCTTCCTCTTCCCAGGGGTTTAGTAGGGATGTTTAAGGCGGTTCTTACAGAGTAACTATCATCTCGTCTCATTATGTGACCGTACCATCTGAGCCTGCTTTCTTTCAACTTTTCTGTTATAGGGGCCACTCTGAAGGATCCCCTCACGTGCTCATTGCGTATTCTGTCAAGACGTGTAACACCGCCGGCCCAGCGTAGCATCTTCATTTCGGCCGTGTGCAGTTGCTGTTCGTGCTTTTTTGCCATTGCCCAGCACTCGGCTCCATACATCATGGCGGGTCGGACAGCTGTTTTATAAATTTTGCCCTTGGTTCTTATTGGCATACGGGTATCACAGAGAACTCCGGTAAGAGACCTCCATTTAAGCCAAGCGGCGTTAACCCTATGGCTGACATCCGCATCCACGCGAGCATCAGTCGTAAGTACAGATCCCAGATACTTAAAGTGGGTGACTCGTGGCAGCGTTGCATTGTCGATTTTGATGCTGCAGGAAGTTTCTTCATCACCCCCAAAGTTACACTCCATGTCACCGTCTTTGTACGACTGACCCGCAAACCATGTCGTTCCAGTTCATATACCCACTTGTTGAAGGTCGCTTGCAAATCCCTTGCGTTCTTAGCGACGAGCACAACATCATCAGCATATAAAATGCACCATGGTACCCGACATTGAAGCCTGCTTGTGATATAATCCATTGTGAGGTTGAAGATTAAGGGACTAAGAGCGGAGCCTTGATGAACTCCTACGCCTACATGAAAAGGTTTACTGATACCAGCAGGGCTCTTAATTTGAGTTATAGCCTCCACATACATATCTTGGACAATGGCAATGTATTGTTCTGGGACATTCTGAGTACGCAGAGCTTGCCATACCAATTTCCTTGGGATCCTGTCAAACGCCTTTTCTAAATCGACGAATACCATATATAGATTTTCTCTGTTGGTGCGACATTTTTCCATTAGTATTCGGATAGTCTGAATGGCTTCTGTTGTTCCCCTGCCAGCCGTGAAACCGAATTGGTTTTCGGAAATAGTAGTCAATCTTGAAAGTCGCGTGCTAATTACTCGTTCCCAGAGTTTCAAAGTGTGCGAAGTCAGTTTAATACCTCTGTAGTTGCGGAAAAAGCCCAGTAAAACTAACTAACTAACTAACTGTAGTTGGTGCACTGAGAGACATCGCCTTTGCTCTTGTATGTAGGGCACAAATAGCTTGAACGCCATGAATGCGGGATTTTGCCTTGGAGTAATATTTTATTAAACAGCTGTGTAAGCCATGGCACTGCATCATCTTTTAGCAGTGTCCATATGTCGCTTGGGACGTTGTCGGGACCAAGAGCCTTGTGGTAGTCCATCTTCTTCAGGGCTGTACCTACTTCTATCGAGCTTATGACATTTAAGGGGCCCTCCGTTGGAGGTACATAAGGTAGCTCTTCGCTTGGGAATTCCTCATTCAGAAGTTTTTGGAAGTATTCTACCCATCTGGTGTTGATTTTGTCGTTTGCTGTTAGTAGGGTTCCCTCTTCATCTCTTATATACTTATTGGCCTTTGTGTCGAGTGTCGCTTTGTGCCGTTGTTTAGCGATTTTGTATATTGAATTTTCATTTGGGGCATTCTCCAGCTTCTCATAGAAGCTGTGGCGGGAAATTGCTTTTGCTTGTGCGACTGCGGCCTTCACTACCTTTTTCATTTCTCTGTACTGGCGGTGATCTTCATCGGACTTGGATTTCTGCCAGACTTTGAATGCCTCCCGTTTTGACTTTAGTATGTCTTTTATATCGCTACTCCACCAAGTAGGGTCTTTACCCGAACGAAGGGCTCCTCTGGATATGCCTAAGTGCTGTTTGGCTTCTTTTTGACAAAAACATTCAAAGTCTTGCCACATTTTGTCTGATGTTTTGTCCTCCTCGAGGTCTTTCCGCAAGTACATCCCTATACTTTCAACAAGTGGTGTCCCTTTAGCAGTATGGATATCTGTCCACTTTATACGCTCGGTTCTGTCTACTCGGACCTTGATGGGTTTGGGTAGGCTCATAACGGAGACAAGCAAGCGATGTTGCGATGTAATGGGTTCGCCCGGAATAACTTTGCAGTCTTTATACAATTTAAGCATGGAGTCTTTGGCAATAATATAGTCAATTTGTGTCGTGGCTTTTGCGCTTTTGTACGTGATTATGTGTTCTTCTTTTTTCTTAAACTGTGTATTGATAATTTTGAAATTATATCTTGCTGCAAAATTTAGAATTTCCATCCCCTCCTGGTTTACGGTTCCATATCCGAAACTACCATGAACTGCCTTGTATTGGTCACTCTGAGCCCCTACATGCCCATTTAGGTCTGCTCCGATATGTACGAGCTCATCTGATGGTATGTTGAGTAGTACGTCATCAAGGTCTTCCCAAAAAGCCGTTTTTTCCGTAGTGGAGCAGCCTGTCTGAGGTGCATATGCCGAAATTATATTAAAAATGGGTTGTTGGTCCATAGCTAGCTTCACGGCTATTATTCGGTCACTCTTTCGGTCTACATTGATAATTCTCTGTTGGAGATCTTGGTCTAGGGCTATTGCATTTTTATAAGTATTTGAATGATTTTAGATTACCCCCCTCTAATGATTATTTTTTTGTCGTGGTATCCCATTTGTTTACATTTTTGATCTCCAATTCGATTTCACACCTTAGAACAGAACGACAGCTTGGCACAAAAGGGTCACAACTCAGCATGTAGCTGCACTGTTCTTCCGTTGTGACCCAGGTGTATACACTCTAGCTATTTTTATAGTTTTTCAATTGATTTTCGTTTTGTTCTTTTTTGAAAGCCACAAACTGCACCAAGCAAAAAGTATACCTATCGAAAAACTATTTTTCATGTTGAGGGAGTTTCCAAATTTTTACTGAACTGAACATGTTTTGGAGGTCTAAAATGCAAAAATTATACTAACTCTCTCAAAACTTGTCAAAAGGAACTAACTCTGTGCTGGCTCTTGTGAAAAAGGTTGCAACTCCCCTTTGCTTGTGTAAAGGGCATAAGTTTAATACAAGTGCATAGGTATATAGGTACAGTCAAGTGCAAAAATAAGTATCGAAAGAATCCGCTCATAAATATCTTACGACGTTCTTATTACACAGAATTAGAGTGCACTGGGACATATTTTGTTGTACCGTGTGGTGACGGCAGTAAGAATACATTTGTCACCACCCGAACTCCTCCTGCGGGTGTCGTAAGAGTCAACTACGGGATTGAAGTGTCACTGACCACTATTTGATAAATATTGATGATGGGCAGCAGCGTCATCATAGTGGACACATTACTGCGATCGCCAATCCGCTTGCCCAGCGTGGCGATTAAGGGCATTTACCTCCTAATGCGTTTATACGCATAGTTAATAGGAGAGGCCTACGTCCAGCAGTGGACTATCATAGGCTGATGATGATGATGGGACATATTTTTGAACATTTTTGTGTACACTTTATTTTATCTTTGACTGTACGCCTTTTGCCAAAACGGCTGCCCAATAAACACAAATATACACTTTTTCACAAATATACACTTTTTCATTAGAGCCATGGAATTTCCGCTCAAGACTATATTATGACTCATTGTATTTAAAATTTCATGAAAACCCAACGATTGATTTTAAAATAATAATATAGCTACGTTTGTATGAAGAATAATAAAGACTACTGCTGCTCATGGGATCGATCGTATGCAGCCCGCATCTGCATCCAAATGCGGGCATTTAATCATGTTCATGAGTAATTTAAGTGATTACGATTTACGAAACAATCATCGAAAATCCTAATTTCCGTACTAGTGCTTCGCGGAAGCTAAACTGCGCAATGCAACGAAATGTGAATTTGATGCGAAATGCGAATGCTTGCGAAATTGCAATCTGTGGGATTGGCATGCGTTGTGAAAGTTGCATCTGAGTTTTGCCTGGTTTAAATGTGAAAATTTGTAATTTAATTCCGTCGAATCCTACAAAGTAATTAGTTGGGTGAATATCTGAGCGTTACTACCGCCTAATTTTGGTAGCATAATTTTTGCCGAATTTTCTATTCGTTACAATGTGCTACTTTGTCATTTGAAGGAGGCACGGTACCTTATACATGAAGTATAACATTGAGACGTTTGGAAACATCGGCAAAAATTATGCCACCATAATTAGGCGGGTGAAACGCTCAGATATTCACCCAGTTACAAAAAAGCATGACTACACGACATCATACTGTTTCAGTGTACTGCAGGACAAAGGCCTCTCCTATTACCTATGCGTACGGAAGTATTAAGAGGTAAATGGCCATAATCGCCCCACTGGGCAAGCGGATTGGCGATCGCAGTAGTTTGTCTACTATGTATGATGAGATGATGACGCTGCTGCCCGTCATCAATCTTCGATAGATAGTCGATGACACTTCAATCCCTTAGTCGACTCTTACGACACCCACGGAAAGAGTTGGGGTGGTGACAAATGCATTCTTACTGTCGTCACCAATACTGTAAGTACTACGAATGCTTGCGAAATTGCAATTTGTGGGATTGGCATGCGTTTTGAAAGTTGCTTAATGCTAAGCTCAATCTTTGCGTGGGCGGAATGTGAATATTTTGCAGTGTTGCTTTACAAAAAACCATGATGATTTTAGTCTAGATCTTAAAAACTAAGATTTTAGTCGTCGGTCGTCTAATAGACGGGTCATATAGCGTTTAAAAAAACGGGCGTTTTTCCTATGGTAATTCAGAAAGTTAACGATTCTGGGACATACAAGTTAGCTTTTGTTTTGACCACATAATTCGAAAGAACCAGGGGCCATCTTTCGGCTTGTATTATTCCGACACTTTAGACTTTTAGAGAACTTTTTTAACTTTCATATGTCCATGGGAAAGAATAGATGTGTAACTCATACAAAAAAAAAAACAATTTGACCCACACGCATTAGATTAGCGAATGAAATTATTTTTTGAAAATAATTATGTGGCCTTAGTGAAAAATTTTACAACTCCCCGAGGCTTCTAAAAAAGGGTATAAGTTTAATATAATTACCGTTGTCCTAAATGACCTGCCAGTACCCTTTTTCATTAGATTCATAGAATTTATTTTGTAGATACAACATACATTTTGTTGCAAGTAGGTTACACAATGATGCTTATGGTATACTTTGCATGTTTGTTAGTTTAGGTTAGTTTAAAAAAAAGCGCTAAATGTTTGCTACCTATTAAAATAATCGTGCCGTTTTTACAGACAATAAATTTTCTAGTAACCAAATAAAATGTTACATAAAAAATTTCAATTCTTCTTTGCATTGCCAATCTTCTGATCTTCTTTTATCTGCTAGAACGTTCTGTCGACAAGTTGGCACTAACACACCTGAAAGTTTGCTCACCTAGTTATAAATACAGGTAAGAGCAACAAATTCAGGCCCATCAGTGTACCATACTTCTTCTTTGTCTTCAACAATTTCTTCTTTTTTCTTTCTTCCTTTTTCTTTTTGTTCTTCTTTTAATTTGTAGGTTTCTTCACCTGTAATTCCAAGAAATGTAACTGAAAACCGAACATACTCATTGAATTAAAATGAATTAGTTAAAAATTGAGAACTAAAAATTTTACATACACTTGTATAGTATGTCAGGTGAGATGCCGCTTACGATATTAATTCAGTATAATCCTAGGAAACCAATCCATCAAACACAACTCGTAGATAGGTTAAAGGTACTACTACTAGTGTAAAACAACACATGGCGACTGTAAAAACCATTTTTGCTCACCCATAATTGGGTGTTCCGGACGAGGAGCCTTTTAATGGGTCGAAACATGTCGAACAATCATCGACTTAAATACGTGAGTAACCCTTAACAGTTATTTGCCATTTAGTATTGTATAATTATATATCAAAAGAAAATCATACTGCCATCGAAATACGTTATTTCTCCTTTTGCATAATATCTAAATGATACACGCATCATTTACAAATATACATATTTACATAC
>JALPQI010009864.1:0-32571 GCA_025490895.1 Thaumatotibia leucotreta | reverse complement strand
AAACCTTCGCATAAAATGTTCGCATTATACGTACACCTACCTATACCTAGCCCAAAAAAAATGATATTAGAAATGAAACTCCTTACCTAAATAACTCATAATACTGTTGAAGCTCTGCTTCTTCAAGGAAATCTTTTAAATTCTCATGATCTTCAAGAATTCCTTCTGAAAATGCGAAATAAAAAAACATTTGTTACACTGGATACAGCACATTCAGATAGGTACATGTCAATATATCTCAGTATTAAACGCCACGTACCCATGCCGATTCTGCAATATAAAATTAGAAACAAATTTCATACACAAACACCATTCAATCTTTCTTTAATTATACATACGGAAACTAGATAAAAGTACAAACAGCTTTATTTATATTGTAATGATGCTGCCAGTTTTATCTATATCTAAATACTCTACTGCTACTTTGACAATTGACAGTGTTGCCAATTTAAAATATTAATTTCTACCAGTTCGTCAGTGCTACGAAATGAAATGGTTGTAAATAGCTGTATTTTATAAACCTTGATAGAATAGAGCTGAACGTGAAAAGGGACTTTATACAGGTGTAAATGCTTTATTGGTATGAAACATACCTAACTACTCAATTTACCCTAAACTTTACCACGGAATTTGGAATTATATACAACAACAACACAACGTTATCGCTACAAAATAGGTAGGGTGCTCTACAGTGTTTCATGTTTGCTTTCAAGTCTCAACGCAATTAAAGAGAAGCAAGGTACAATGCATACAAAGGAGGAGCAGAAACAACATTGATTATGCTAGAGTTGGTATTGGTACCGAAGTAGGTAGCTAACTAACATGAAAACAATATTCTTAGAGTCATCTCTTCTAACAATACTTACTGAGCCGATAATGACGAAAATAAAACAACGTAAGACGTTGAATATTCATCTGAGACTCAAGAATTTCAAGCAGACTTACAATGCCCGAGTGCCCGACACAAAGATTTGCTGACGCTGATCATCATAGTCGTACCTAATGGTAACCTAACCATATTGGGTTGATTATCCCAGGAGCGTTTTAAAACCGCTTGGATTCGTCATTTTCGTCCCACGATTAATACCAAAACGGAAGCCCGAGTAGCAACTGCATTGATTACGCTATACTAGGTCAATACCTACTAATTATACGTAATTCAGTACCAATGTACTGAATTCCGTTTACATTAAAATAACACTCGTAGGGTCATCTGTTGTGACAATACTTGCCGAGACGACAATTACGAAATAAAAATCCATTGACAGTAAGATAGCATCTTAGGGCAAAGTACCAAACTAGGTATACGGCTTTGTCCTGACAGCTGAGGTTGAATGTATAAGAAGCTTCTGAAGTTGCTAAAGAAGCCACATTCTTAAAAAAGTTTCCTCATGTGAATCATGGAAAAGGTGTAAATTCCCAATATAATTTATAGCCCGTGTGAAAAGGGAAGGTGGCTCATGCCCATATTATCTCACCGAACTTTGCCGTGTACCTTCACTTTCCGGCTCTTAACATAACCCTCTAATCCACTATGGTAAGTGTACAGAGTCTAATGCATCATTAGTAAATTACTAATAATAATGAGCATGTTGGTGACTTGGTGTGCGCATCCGAGAGGCATTCGATAATAGTGCAATTTCATTGAAATATAAACGCACCGGCTGATCGCTGTGGGATCTAGAGGTGAAAAAATAATTAATATTTAGGTTCTTTAGACTAGTTTAAAAAAAAACTTATTCTGCACTTCAAAACTTCACTGGCAATCGGACCCGCACTTATTTCTTGGCCACTCTGTATATTATAAAGTTTCACATTATAGCAACCCCCACTACCCCCCAGCTGCCTCGCAGATAGTCAGATACCCGTCACTTTTAAATCAATACAATTCAAAAGAGATGGGTAGTCGCCAGTGCTGGGCACTTGTGTTGTGGCATTACGACATTACAAACTCTTTGACTCGAAACGATTCGCTTTTTCTACTACTACTAAATTTTTGGCTAAAATGTCATATGCTAGCAACATCGAATCAATCGTGCAAATATGGCGTTACGATTTTACAAAATGCAGTGGGTGATTATTTTGTTAGACTGTCATTTCTAAATTTTTATGAAAGACATGTTCATTGATTGAGACCAAATTAAGACTTTGAATCAAGTTACGAGTTTTTACGAAGTTGAGTTATTAAGTGAAATGTGAATTTATCGCAATGTAGGTGCCAATACTTTCAATTATTTTAAATATAATTTCTTATTTGCGTATTGAAATGCGTTTATTACAATTGTTTTGTAAGTTTTTGCTACACCGATGACGTATTTTAATTACTAGTATTTTGTCTCATTACCTTATCCATATATCAATAATAATTTAGGTAGAAACCAGGTTGTCAAGACTAATGTTCATCAGGGCATATTGACATTAATTTGTTTAGGGATTACCGTGTACTTCTTGCCAATGTGTAATGCCAATGTGTAAAATGCTATAAATATGTCAGTAGATATATATTTTTTGTTAATTTGGTTAAATTAGCTGTAAGTAGTAGTGTTAAAAACATAAATATTGTAAGGACTTATGGACTCACTAAGTTGCATCAAGAAGGCTGCCAAAATTCAAGAAAAATGTTGGGTGTTCCAGAGTTGTTTCATGATTATTCGGTAAGTCCTAGTTTTTAATAATTGTTATGAATTTGCAGGCATGGTATATGTATGTTGCTTACTAATAAATTAATTACATACAGCATGATGAGTTAGGGAGCATTTAATTTTTTTTATTAATTTGAATTAAATATTATTATAGCTACTTCCTTCATAATTTTAAAAATTGGCTCTCAGATTCCAACTCATATTGACCAAACTAATATCTATTCTAGTACTCTGATGACAAGCTTCACTGAAAAAACTTTGAATCAGCATATTTTCCTAGACATAAGACAATACGACATCTTTAATCTCCCTCTGAAAACTTAGTGATGTTGAGTACTAAAAGCTTAGTGGATTATATACCCCTAATGTGCAGACATGGGAATCTGATTGGCAATTTTCTTGACAGGTAGGGAGTTTCCATATCAATACACTCGAGTATTGATACTTGGTCAATATGCTTGTGACCACATACAAACTAATAACTGGGAGTTACTACTAGTATATTAACCCTTGTACAGGCAAGAGTCAAAAAAACTGTGGGTTAAAGCCTCAACGCCATTATATAGTATGAAAAATTATATATACAAAATTCTACCGTGAAGTACCATGGATCAATTAGCAATCCTGTACAGTTATTTGTAATTAATAGTGCTTATTTAATTACAAAAATCAATGGCATTGTTATATAACATGGACATTGATATCGAGACAGTTGATGATATCATTAAATATCTAAAGTCAGTGCGACAAGATAATGGGGTCTACTTATAATTAATTTTGAAAGTGTCACTTCTTCACTGCCTGTAATCTTTCTTTTTGTAAGCATGCTTATGCAGATAGTAACAATGCAGGGTGACTTAGGGTTGTGTAGCAGGAGTTAATAGACAGTCACACTGAGCGATGTTCACTATAAAGACAAAAAAGATATTACGAAAAAGATTCAGTATATTGTATGGAATGTTAACATTGTTTTTATGGTTCCATACCCAGAGGGTTACACGGGACCCTATTACTAAGGCTTCACTGTCTGTCCATCTGTCACCAGTCTGTATCTTATGAATCATGATAATTAGAAAATTGAAATTTTCACAGATGCTGTAATTTTGTTGCCATGTAACAACAAATACTAAAGAGTAGATTACAATAAATATTTAAGGGGTTACCTATATTTCTTTGTAGGTGTGTGATTATTATTTAAAGTAAAATGGTACATTTGTTTTCACTATTCGATGGAGGAAAATTTAGTACATTTTCTTACTAAAAAGTAAAACATAGCAATTGTCTATTTAACAACCAAATGATACGTAAAATGATAATGTTTTATCAATATAATCAATTTAAAAATTTGAATGGCATTTTTGACATACTGAAGATTTAATTTACATTGATTCAAGTACTTTTACTCTCTCCGTCACAACTATATTTTAAAGAATACAATTTTTCTCAAACTTGCTACGGAATGTTGATGTTACTTACTTTAAATTAAGCCCGAAAATACTATGTATCCGGTGTCATATGCTAAGATGATATGTAAAGAGATTTCATGTATTTATTTCACACCTAGGGCTGCAAACAAACTGTCTTTTGTTTTGAAACGTCAAATTGTGACACTAGGTCTTGAGATTCAGCCACAGAAAAAAAAAATAACCTAAGAACTAATGTCTATACCAACAGGTAAAAGGATACCTCAAACAGATTTAAAAAAAAGTTAGGCGCGAATGTTTTTTTTAATGTTGTACGATACTGTACTATTGGTTCATTTACAAATCAAATAGTATGGTTCGGCGAAATCAGTTCGTTTTATTTCATGGCAAGTTTGAGAAAAGCATTATACAAATCTCGGCGAGAAAAAGGGTTACAGGCCGCGTATTATCTATCTGGCCTCAGTTCCTTCGGCCAGATATATCTACTTGGCCTGTAACCCTTCGTTTCCCGTCCTCTATAGTAATGTACTATTTTTTTAACATGAACTTATCGTGATTAATTGAGGGACCACGTTCTGCATGCCACATTTCCTTAATGATTGAGCAGAAAGGTGTTAGAATTAATAAAAAATAGTTTTTACAATTTTTTTACTAAATGTAGTCATTTACAGCAGTTGTAAATTTGAAGTGGATTATGAAATATGGATGCCTGACAGTCACAATGGAGGGACCACCTTTAGCCAAATGTACCTTTTGAGTGCCTAGGTACTTTTATTAGAGGTTGAATTTACAATTGTTTTGATCAGCACCTTTAGGTACTGAAGACTGACACATTCAAAAGCTCTAAATTCAGACAAGGACCCTAATAGGAATGCACATATTTTTTTGTCGTTTTTTATGATACATTGATTATGGTATGGAACTCTTTGTGCGCGACTCCAAGTTTTTTCTATTTTGAAGTGTACATTCTTGTAATATTCTTTATTATTTTCCTAATAAAACTATAAGCAATTTTTGTCGTAAATATCAATTTATCTGCATATTTTACTACATTTTGTCACAAAATTTAACACAAGTAATCAAATCTTATTAATAATAATGATTGACATAATTTTACCAACATAATTATGTTTAAGAAAAAATAGTTTTAGTAATTCAGATTTTTTATTAGTCTACGACTAGCTTTTACCTGCGGCTTGCCACATTTAAGCAAATTGTATGAGAATTGAGAACCAAGCGTAGGCATAGCATAAGGAGAATCGTACATACTACAATCTCTTTCACTCTTACCTAGCGCCAACAGGTGTAGTAGAGATAGAGAGAGTAATAAAAAAATATTTATTATTTTTAAAATTTTAGTCAATCGAATAGGCAATCGATTTTGACGCTTGGCAGATGAATGAAATTAAAATGTACCTACGGGAATCTTGAAGCTAATAGAGATTCGAATAATGGCGTTTATTCCTTCCTGTTCCCACTAGTTCCAGTGGCACCAGTTACTCTAGTAGTAACGGGAAAAATACTTGCGATAAAATACACGTATAAATATGAAATATAATAAATGAAACCTTTATTTTAACTTCTATTAAACGTATGTTTACGCGATTATGTCCCGTTCGTCGTTAAAATATGAATTTTCCAAATTATGCGTATGACATAGCCTTACCACATTTTTGTTTAGAATCAGAGCACTTCACTGTCTGTATAGGTACATTTAAAAAAATCTATTCTATATCTCACATTCTGTATAATCATGAAGATTATATGTGCCATAAAAATGAAAATAAAATTATATCTAATCAGTAATCAACGACAGGATATGCGATGATCTTATTTTGTTGGTTGTATAGGTAAGGTGGGGTAAGATGAAACGATTTTTTTAATGGGGTAAGACAAAATGTCGTCCTTCTGGCACAGCGTCAGCAGCTGGTAGCATATTGTCTTACACCATTAAAAAAACCGTTTCATCTTACCCCACCTTGCCTTACTTTTTGTATTTGACTGAAATTTGTAAAAGTATCAAGAACTTCCGAAAGCGTGTCAAAGCGAGACAGTCAGTTTTTCATAAGCATTATTAAACTTAAAGTAAGTACATGAACATAAAACGAGGTGTTGTAATAATCTTCATTCAAATTGAAATAATTTTTCTCCACGATCACGATTGTCTTGGAAATGCCATCTTTCAATTCAAATAGCTACCTATACATGCTTCGAGAACAAAGGCTAAGCAATTATGGATCATTGTTTCAATCCAGGATGTGTTGAGACTTTTTAACGTCATTATTATTCTTTACGTCAGTGGTTTTAAGTTTAACCTTTCAGTTATGTTATGACGGGCTACTTGAGGAAAAGTTGACACTTTTGGTGACTCGTGCGCAGATGTCTGAATTATCGTATCAATTTTGAGCCGTCGTAGGACTATTCATTTATCTACTTACAATTACAGATTTGTAATTAGTAAGGGTCGGAACTATGGGTGCAAAACTTTAAAATTGACATATGAGAACACTTTAGCCAAGAAAAATACGAATATTATTGAAAAATCTGTATCCTATTTTATTCCTTATCTCGGAATCTTCAACTTATAATGTGTGGGTGTGTAGATATGTATGACTATTTTATGGATGTAAGTGCTGTGTCAAGTCCACTTGAGAAGTGTTGTTCAAGTTTTGCACCCATAGTCCCGACCCCTAGTAATTAGTAATTAGTATTAGACTAATCGCACACATACTGAAAAACTAAATTGGGTCCGAGTTACAGATCAGTTTCTACCAAATCGAAGCTAGGAGGGTGTACGTACATACAGAGTGAAACTATAAGGGTTCCTAGTCAACCTAGTTGACTACAGAATCCCAAAAATTACTGAATGTCAGCATTATTTGGCTAAATCATGTATTAATGACGGCAAAAAAAAACCCATTTTGTAACCAGTTACAAAACGGTTTTCCCGTTGGGAAGCTGGTTACCGACTATGGCTACGAATCGGTAACGATTTAGTCTCATTTGGTAAGCAGTTACAACACGGTATTCTTTTTCCCGTTTCGAAGCCGATTACCAAACGTGGTTACAAATCGGTAATGGGAAAGTCACGATTTGAAGATTTTGAAGTCAGTTACAGATTGGGATTTTATTCCCGTTTCGAAGCTGGTTACGATTTTTTAGTTACGAAACGGTACTAAACTATAGGGTTCCGTAGTTGTTTAAAAACGGCTGTGCCGATTATGTTCTATATAGTTTTATTTTAATGTATTGTATTAGCCCACTATTCATGATTTTTTTTCCACTTTTTGAACCCTTTACTTCAAAAGTTAGAGGGACACCGCCCGGGACACATTTTTATGAGGTTATCTCCGAAAATGTATTTCCTTTTTAAAAATCAAATGTAACTTTTTTTTTCGGGTTCCTCCCCCAGTAGTAATTTTTTATCACTTTTTGATACCCCACTTTATAGGATTACAGCAAAATAAAAACATCATCTTTAGTAAGAAGTGAAAATACAATTGAAAACATTATCCCAAAAAAATTTTTTATGTATGAATGCTTCTAAGAATAAGTAAGTAGTCTTCTCATGGATTTCCTTCTAATTCATCTAATTTACCGGTGTGGAGTTATAAACAAACTGGACGACGTCCATAAAATGTAAACAACGTTTGATCTCTCTTTTTGGAGCGTTATATTAGAGATAAGTAGATACTACTCGTAAATGAGTACACCGTATCTGTATACACCGACGAAATAATAGCTAAAGTACCTATTACGCTACCAGTGATGAGAATTCGGATGCTTGTATATTTTAAAGGTAAATGAGCCACTCTTAATTACTATTTACTAAACCCGCCTAAGAAGTAAGGGGTGTACCGATAAAAAACTGGCAAATTCAAATGAAAAAATCGGATCGATATAGTTAGGTAGCTATAATTTCATGCTTTGAACATAAACCAGGAAGTCTTAACTTAGCTGACTGTAGGAAAGGCTGTTTTTTTTTAGAGGTATAGAACTTTGAAATGGAATAAAACAAAGATGTTATTTTTTAATTAACATAAAATTAACTTTATTCGATAGAATATTTTATGCCATTACATTTTAAATGTCACTTCTGCCATATGCCGGCCACGGCTGACTAGGACGTACTCTAATCTGGAGGTCCAGTTTTCGATGACTTTTTCTAACATTTGTGGCCGAATTTTGTTTAGCGATGATGCTCACTTTTGGTTGAATGGATACGTCAATAAACAAAACTGCCGTATTTGGAGTGACGATAACCCTCAAGCGTATGTTGAGACACCGGTCACATCCAGAAAAAAAGACTGTTTGGTGTACTTTATGGGCTGGTGGAATAATTGGTCCATATTTCTTTAAAAACGACGCTGGCCAGAACGTCACAGTCAATGGTGACCGCTATAGGGCCATGATTACCGACTTTTTCGGTCCACATTTGAACAATCATGATGTGCAAGAATTGTGGTTTCAACAGGACGGGGCAACATGCCACACAGCTCGAGCCACAATTAATTTATTGAAGGAAACGTTTGGTGATCGCTTGATTTCACGTTTCGGACCCGTGAATTGGCCTCCAAGATCGTGCGATTTAACGCCACTTGACTATTTTCTGTGGGGATATGTGAAATCTCTAGTCTACGCCGATACGTCTGAAACCATTAACCACCTGGAGGACAACATTCGCCGCTTTCTTGCCGATATACGGCCACAAATGTTAGAAAAAGTCATCGAAAACTGGACCTCCAGATTAGAGTACGCCCGAGCCAGCCGTGGCGGGCATATGCCAGAAGTGATATTTAAAATGTAATGGCAAAAAATATTCTATCGAATAAAGTTAATTTTATGTCAATTAAAAAATAACATCTTTGTTTTATTCCATTTCAAAGTTCTATACCTCTAAAAAAACACCCTTTACTTTTGTGTCACTACCAAGGAGCGGAATCCTTCATAGCAAAAATCAAACTGTCAGAGGGATTGAACGAAGTGTTTTATCGACTATCGATAAACAAATTGTACTCAATGAAACATCGTGAACATAATGTAATTAGGCTTTTGGGTATATAAAGCCTAACAACTTTCTATTTGACCCTGACACAGTGTCGCTATAAACAGTTTACCTATGGCAATAATGTGCATACGTCATGTATAGTCAGCATGGTGTGTATTGGCTTCATTTTGATATTTTTAATACCAAAAAATTGATTACAGAGAATCAAAGCTTTGTAATATTACCTATTCGTCAAAATCCGATTCCAAATACTCAATATTTATGTATTGAGTATCTGATGAAGTTTGATCTTCGTCAGATGTTGTGTCGCTTTCAGAACCACCAACCTGGATTATAAATCGTTCGGCCTTTATTCCTATAATCGTCTTCAATTTTGCTCTGCTGCCTGTAAATCCAATGTCTTTTTTCAAAACGATAAGCAGAGTTTTGATACTTGGTACTTGTTTTCGCACGGCATAAAATTCATGAATTTTATGTCGTATGGCACTTTTATCGAAGTCATCTATATTAATTTTCTTTTTGCGTGGGGCTTTATTTTGTACAGTTGGCAAAGTCGCTTAATTTTTATTTTTAGAAATATTTTAAATCGTCGGTCTATATACACCTTAAATGAGAAAATAAAATCTATTAAGTTTAATTATAACAACTAACCAATTCAAATACAACCGCACTATAAAGTGTCAGTACCGGTCATGTCAGTAACCAATTGCAAAACATTTTCCAATGGAATACTATTCAATCCTTCGTCCTTTCTTTGGTTTAAATATTTTATTGTATTTAAGACGATTTTTCTTGCTTCTATTGGTATCTTTTTCGGCATTTTTATGATAAAATCGTTTAAGTCGCGATATATTTTCTTTTTGTTTACATCGGTGACATTCGATGACATTCAACGCCTGATGTCAAACAGTAATCATTGCCAGTAAAATAAATTAGTGTCACTGAAAATCCGCAACATGGCGAGGGTCAAATAGTAAGTTGTTAGGCTTTACGAGTACAGTGACTTCCAGTGAGTGACAGTGACATAATAAATAATGTTGATTTTTTTTTGAAAAACACTGTCGACCAATAATGTTTTGAACAACATGGTGTTTAATGATTGTTCAATTAACTCTAAAACATATTTAAAAAAATGTGTATTACATTTCTGATTAACTTTTCATACTTTGTTCCATATTAAAATAATTTGAATGACAGTGGCATAGAACAAAATAATAATGTCCCTAATAATCTGCCGCGACTGTACAATACGTATACCTAAAAGCCTGATTACAATAAATAAAAACAAACGACGAATCGTTAAGTGTCAATTATTTATCGATAGTCGATAAAACAGCTCGGTCAATCCCTCTGACAGATTAGTTTTTGCTATGAAGAATTCCGCTCCTTGGTCACTACTGCATTTCAGGGACTCAAATTACAGCTTCCTCGAAACCTCTTCCAAACTATCTTTTCCAAACATTTTTTCTTTTTTTGAATGCAGTTTTCTAAATTATGGGACTGTCGTCAATATATCTGGCCATTCTTCCCATGTTCCTTAAGATATCCTTGACTTATGCATAATATCCTTGATACTTTTTGGCACTGATTTCGCTTTATAAAACTATGCCAAAGAGACTAAGATTTGTATAGGATTAAATAATTGATTAAAGACCCATAAAAAATTCACATAATATGTGACATAGTTCCCTTCACATAGTATTACTGCGCCCAACGCAGGGGTATATTAAAAAAAAACATGGAGATTAACCAGAAATATTGGTCACTTCTGTAGAACACGAAATCGTGCAGTGGAGAATAAAAAAAAAGAGCTTGGAAAAATAGATTTCGAAGGGGTTCTGGAGAACTTGTGTTGTGAATACTGAAATTGCAGTTGCAACAAAAAAAGACCAAAGTTAGCTAATTTAAGACCTCCTAGTTAATTACAAAAGCCAGAAATTACAGCTTTTTAACTATATCGACCCGATTTTTTTCATTTGAATTTTCCAGTTTTTTATCGGTATTTCTATCTTGTCTCAATCTTATCGGTTTATTGTTTGAGTCATAGTCATACTCATACAATTATTTATTACGATTGGTTACAGGCAAAAACTACATTATCGAGTTTAAATTATGAGAATATATCATATCTTTTTCATAACAAGTGCATTAAAAAGAGTAATTTACGCACGCGGAGCGTGCGCAAAGTTTACTTTTCCGCACTAGTTAGGAAAAAGATATGATATATTCTCATAATTTAAACTCGATAATGTAGTTTTTGCCTGTAACCAATCGTAATAAATAATTGTATGAGTATGACTATGACTCAAACAATAAACCGATAAGATTGAGACAAGATAGAAATTAGTATTGTTCTACGCAATGCCTGTGGTGAGCCACATCGATCGTAAGTCTATCCGTTCGGTAGTCGATTGGCAACCGCTCCGAAGCTTGCAGCTTAACTACACCGTGTCAAATATATTTAGATACGTGTACTACTATAATGTATCGCAATTAACAACATGGTACCAATAACAAATCTTTGCAACAAGAGTTTTGGAATGACTCTGCCTTCAAGTTACTGCACTAGGCTTGAACGTTGCGGACATGCGGCACGCTACTTTCCAAAACATTTTTTTCTGGATTTTTCATGGATGCGGCTCCACTGAAGCACATCACATCTCGTTTCTGCTTTAATAGAAACAATCAACTGGAGACGAGGCGAGATAAATGTTTCGTTGTCACACGTTTGTAAAATGTGTCTAATTTTCCTCGTGCTGAAATATATTTTTTATGTGTTTCACACCCAAAAGGTACGGATCGTCGTAGTATTTTGCGGCAATCCAAGCAATTTTCATTCCTTCGATTTCTTCGTCTTCTTGCAATGTTAGATATAAAACGGCTTATTTTAAACCGATGTGCCGTGTGCGCTCTAACCGCCTTATCCACAAAAGTCTCCTAACTTAACAAGCCGCCAAGTATTGTTGGTCCCTTATCTTACCGAAATATTGATAAAACCGAAAGTTAAAAACAATACTTAGCGATAACAGTGGGTAAGATAACAGATGTCGACTAACTAACTGGACTGGCTCATCCCACAATGCACGGTTCCGCTTCTCTTGGTCAGAGGAATCAGTTACCTCTTATCTCAGCTCTGGTCATCTCAGCTCCGGCCGTCTCCGCCGCAATGGAGCCGCAGCCTAACTCCATTATTCATAAACTTCATCTATCTTAACAAGCCGATAAATAGGTATCGTTTGTCCCTTTCGGTTTCATCATTAACCCCCTTATTCATAAGCGTTTGCTAACTTAACAAGCCGCTGATAATTGTTTGTCCCTTTCGGTCTTAACAATGTGTCCATAAGAGCAAAAGGGACAAACAATTATTAGCGGCTTGTTAAGTTAGCAAACGTTTATGAATAAGGGGGTAAGTATATAGGTAAGACTGAAAGGGGCAAACGATAGTTATCGGCTTGTTAAGTTAGGATTATTATTTATTACTTATTTACTTATTATTATTATCAAATGACTTTCAGTAACAAATGCTATTCCAAACTCGATTATTCAATTTATGCACCTCAACCACTTCGAAATTTATCACATCTGAACTTTTTTGACACAGCTTAAGTACTCTTATTTTTAGCTAATTATATTTAGTCCTACAGATTATTATTATATGTCCCACAGAGCTATTATTAATATCGCGTAAATATCGTTAGAGTAGATAGACATTCAGTGCAGCCTTTGTAGGTTTTAAAACTACCAATTAATTGCTTGAACCGTACCTCAACCACATACATAAAGCAACGAAGCTGCACTGGACGTGCAAATCAAAAGTTTTGCGGGCACAAGCGGAATGCGAACTACACTGAAATATTCAATATTTCGACGGAGGAATGCAGACTTCATTTCACGTGATGTTGCCTTTGATGGAAAATGGATGATCGCATTGATGTAGGTTGGTTGCAGGATATTACTAAAACCGCTGGAGAAGAGGTCGCTGGTTACGAGTAGTTTCATCTCTACAAGTAATCAAATAAATTACACCACGTAACGGGTTGGCTTAAACTTTAAAGTATTGGGATTTTGGATTCATTTTGTAATCAGTAATCACAAACTATAAATTACATGTAAAGAAATAGCATTTTTTTAGATAATATTATCTACGGACATGAAACATACGTTTTACAACAGGAGAACTTATCTTTCATGTCCTGCAACAGTCTATGGGCTGTATGTAAGGTATATTCGTTTCGCATGAAAAGAACCGGAGCAGCTAAAAACATGTGGAGTAGCCCTCGTAATACCAGTTCACTGCTCAAAAGGTTTTCAAGGGCCGATCTTTGATGCCCGTTAGTTGGATGCAGGAATCGCAACCGGTTTTTTTGAAAAACCTCGAATTATTCAATATTTCAAAATATTTTGCACTCTTTATGTAGTACTCAATATTTTTATTTATTTTTTAATTATTCCATTAACAAGGAATTTATATACCGAAGAACGAAAACCAACGAAATTAGAACCGTTCTTTTGCATGGAGGAAAAGCCGGTATCCGATCCCTGGTTGGGTGTACATCTACGAGTTGGAACAACAATGAAAAATACTTTATTTAAGATGTACACAATTATATTTCAGTTCTAACTTCTAACTAATCTTAAATAAACTTCCCTCATAGTGAAGATCGCATAAATAGAGCCGGAGTATAACAAATTTCAGAGCAGTCCTACTACTACGTTTCTCTAACTAAACTGAGCAGGGAAGGTCCACTTACACACCATAGGGTTAACTGGTTAAGACATTTTTGACACTTCAACTGTGTACCTAACTTCAGGTTAGTGGACTATTCCTGCTACTAAACTAAAATAAATGCTGCTGCTATTCTTGCTACTAAGCTAAAATAAAATACTGGCTCGCTAGTATTTATTACTCTTTAAGTAAAGTGGTATTAAATTCACTAAACCGCGGGTCTTGTGGTTTCCTTTTATTACACTGACTTCGAACATGAAACTTTAAAGGGTAACACATAATAATATTAGCAATACATACATATATGGAAAGGGAATATCTCTATTTCAGTTGCGATACATAATAATTTAGAATGTCGACGCGTGTGTTTATCGACGTTAACACGTTCGACGACGGTGACACAGCGTCTGTGATCAAAAAAATCTGACTCCTATGCCAGTGACACACATACGTGATCAAAACTACCGTACTCTAGTGCCACTAGCATAAATCAAGTTCTTACTCATGTGCCAGTCGCATCATAATACGATAATTTTTGACCCACGTGTTGTGTCGCCGGCATAGGAGTACAATCATTTCGGTCACACATGCGTGGATAGGAGTTCTAATAAGAAAATTTGGATCGGTGTAGTATTAGGATTTAGTTAATCAGTACCGGGGGCGAACGTGTTTATTATATTACACTGGCTTCTATTGAAAAATTATGAACATGTTAATTTATTGCACATCTTTTGCTGTTTTAGCCATAGGAATTTTCAAAGAAAGCCATTGCCTAAATTTATTCTTATTTTATTATTTATTTATTAACATACAAAATATACAGTGACATAAAAACAAAGTCCCACAAAACAGTTTTCACAGTTATAGGATAGGAGTTCTAATAAGAAAATTTGGATCGGTGTAGTATTAGGATTTAGTTAATCAGTACCGGGGGCGAACGTGTTTATTATATTACACTGGCTTCTATTGAAAAATTATGAACATGTTAATTTATTGCACATCTTTTGCTGTTTTAGCCATAGGAATTTTCAAAGAAAGCCATTGCCTAAATTTATTCTTATTTTATTATTTATTTATTAACATACAAAATATACAGTGACATAAAAACAAAGTCCCACAAAACAGTTTTCACAGTTTGACTGTGGGATCATAGTAAAACCTTTGTGATGTTAGTAAAAAAAAAATCATTGCAAGTTATATTATTGTATTGTGATTTTTGTTTTGATACATTTTTTGCAATCGACCCTTTAAATTTTTATGACGTTACGATCCTACAACCTTTAAAACAAATTAACTTATGCGGGTCGAAACTTTTTATTAATAGGATTGATAAATGTGCTCGTTTCTGAATCTCTATGACCATAATTAATAATTACATCGTCGTAATTTTAAATAATAGTAATAAAATTCCTTCTCAGCAAAAGGACGTAATTTCACTCAATTAATTTGAGTTCGTTTGTTTGTAACAGCTATGACGGACGACCAACTAAGGAACACAAGAGTTTCTTTTCAGAAATAAGATCTAAAGAACGTCCGTTTACTAACAAAGGAAGACTGTATAGATAAGAAACTTAAGTAAGTCACCTGTTGTATGTATGTACGACATGTATGTAGTACTTGTAGTAGTGACCTATTCAAATACGACTACAAATGTCTACAGGTAAATAAAACAAATGTCTACAGGTTACATACAACAGGAGCTCCTCTTAACTTAGGCATGGTAGGTATTTGAATTCCCTAGGCTGCTTGGCGTTTTCAAATTAGTTACCGATACCTTAGGATACGCATACTGTGTCCGTGATAACGAACGACTTTCTCTATGGGGCTTGTATCGAAATATAAATAATCACCAAATTTAAAATTTAAAAAACCGACTTCAACCGATTTCTCCTAGATCCCCGATTTGTTCCAAATACTTCAAACGATTCAAACGCTCGAATACCTACGCTCGAATACCTAGGTATTCGAGCGTTTGAATCTCAAAAATCGGCCCCAAGAACTAGAAAAATCAGCATTAACGAAAAGTCCTGAACATATTACGCCCGACTTGCCCGAGATAATTAACTAAAATAGAGACAGCATCATATCTATACATAGGAAGGTGATTAGTTACTGATTAGGCACTCTGCAGGACAAGTCACTGGTGAATATAAATATTGGCCTGATTCACAATAGAACCTCGAAGATGTTTCGCATTATTCATAACTTATAATGTGTTTTGTACGGCACATACGGTACGTCTGGCTTTATAGGATATGAACTGATTAGTTGTGTGGTAGATATGTTTGCAATCTTAGTTTTGAATGTAACAAACTATATATAATTTTCAGCATCTGATTCTACGAAAATTTTAGGAAGTTTTAATTCGTTCGGTCGAGAAAAGCGGAGCAGGCATCTGGAGTATCTGATGGATATTATGAACGCAGTTTCACCAATTTTTTAGTAGACCTGATTGGCCCCAATGATATAGTGCTTTTAGTTTCACTTCCGTTGATTAAACGACATAGGTCAAAAGTAAAAAAGGGGTGTAAAACAAATATTCACTACATTCGGTCAAATTCTTAGGTACCAAGAACCAGGCGAGTATTTTAAAATTTTAGGCTATGATTTTTTAAATATGAACTCAAACTATGCTCAAAAATATTAACAGAAAAAAAAACATGTGGCTACCACTTTCAAACTACACATCATTAGTCTAGAAGGCAACGTAAGAAGCAATTTCCAATTCAACCGGCAATAAGAGAATAAATATTGACTTTTGTCTAGGAATTTCTTCTTCTTCTAATTTCGTCCGACTTACACAAGTACTTCCAATTTATTCTTAATTAACTTTTTTAGACTTAATAAGTATTCCATGTGACCTGAAACTTGACATTTTATTTTAGGTCTCGTAATCGGGGAACGCTTGCGCGCGTAGCCGCTGCGTCGAAGTGAATTATTTTGAGGCTGAGCGATCCCTAAAAATAAACGCGGGTGTGATGTCATGAAATAAGTGTTACGTATGGCTGCGGACACATGGTACACGCGGCCGGTATGACATCAGTTACGTCAGTTACAATTATATTTTGAGGAAATTATTATTTTAGGTTCACCATTCTTAGGATTGGCTATTCACTAGGTACTTGGATCATTGTCAGATTTAAGGTTATCGTATTTTTGGTGGACATACCTGAAGGTAAGGGATTCATGTACCAAATAATTGTCCGTTTATTGCTTCATACCTATAAAGATAAACAATTAACGGTACAACTATTTCGATTCCCTGCTTACCCTATGTAATGAAATCTTAACATATTATGTAGATTTATAAAACCTGTTAACTTATGATTATGACAACCTTTAGTCAACTTTTATTTCCGACTGCAATGATCCACTTCTGCAAACGTTAGATATGATCCTGTCTAGTGATCATATCACGTATTGTGACCTGTCACCATTTTGAGCTGCATTTTTACGTTGTATACGCAACTATTTGGCAATTCATTAGCAAAACCATGTTTTTATGAAATAAGGTTCTTGCCCATGTACCTACATACCTAGCCAGTAGGTTTAACCGTGTAGTATTTTGCTATTCAAACCTTGTCTGTCGAAAACCGAAATGGTTATTAAGTTATAGTTTGGGAAATTCAAACCTCAATGGTAGGTTTTTCATGATTATTTACCTAAATTGGAATTAGTCTCTACATCGGAAGCATGGTTGGAATAGCACATTTAAGTTTATTATTTTTTAATTTTTTGAGGCCCAAACTTAAATGAATGAATCTAAAACTTATTTAATTTATTAACTCTAGGTTTAAGAGTTATGCCAGCGTCAGGGAGTGAAATCCCACTGCAATCAAGGTTAAACGTCAATCATCCTTTAATCTGAGATTCAGAATAAATATCCACCAGTCCATGAGAAACGACCTTAGATTAGAGCTGTAAACGTTATGCTGCCTCAATGCATATAAGTGCTATGCAGTGGGTTATAGCAGTTTACTGTGCGGTCAGTAAGTCGTATATAAAAATGTTTCAAGCAGTTACTCCAATATTTTACGGCATAATAAACTCGAAGACGCTACATTTACGAAACTGCGATGTCAGTTCTTTAAGTCGTCGAGTCTACTCGTACGTAATAGTTTCTCCTTTGTTGAGGTGGAATAGTATATCGTCTCGTAGCGTAGTATAACTCGAACTACATCCAGCTGGTATTGTGTAGTGATTTAAAGATTCGATATACATACTAGGTTACTTTCGTCTAATACCAATTTGAATTTAAGCCAGTGTTTATTACGCATAATGGATGTATCTTAGTGTAAACGCTAACAAATTTCTATTTACATTTTTGAAACATCAGGTATTAGGATGCAAATTCTTTATTATATCGATTTATTTTAATAAAGCCTCTTCACTGCCTGGATAAGCGGAAAATGTATGCTAAAAATGCCGTGGATGATCCTTTAGGCATAATAGAACTATAATTATAATTTTATTTTTTATTAAATGACTGTGAAGAGTATATATAGTACATGCATGAGCATGGCATTGACGGCATTGTAGTGAACACAGTAACACGTAGTTGTTCAACTATTTTATTTTAGTCATGATCCTACTTACCAGGGCGTGGCTGTTACTCTACGTTTACGTGACTGTAAATATGAGTTAGTATCCCCTAACGGACCTCCATAGAATTCGGAAAATGTGTATTGAAAGTTCATTAATGTTTAGGGTTATAAACAAGTTGTCACATGGGCGTGTTCATTCCCAGCTTATTTCTGTAATTTGGGCGTGTATGTTAATGAGCGAATTAATTACAGTCAACCAGGCATTTAATCCTCGCTCACACCTAACGTCGTTTTGGGAACGTGCGTCGCGTTTATCAACAAAGCCGTGTTTTATGTTCCATGTTAGCTTACACTGTCTGTGCGTCACACTAGTCAATCTACGAACTATAAGCCGTGCTTGGAATTCTTGTGACGGCATTATTTTGCATGTTCCATACGTGGCTTGCTATAAGCCATTACATTTAATTTAACGTTTTGAACTGGTTCCCATTCCCTCGAATAGGCAGCGAACAAGGAAACGGATTGAGGACCGGTCTGTCGCCGCCGTATACACTGGATTGCGGCCAGCCCTCGTGGACAGTCGCAGTGACTCGCTCATGACGCCGCATATTTTTAACGTAACAGCGCAGACACACTATCGAGTGCCAAATGTAAAGTTCACTAACATAGATTTGGCAAGAGATTCTATTTACGCGAACTGTCTATGCTTCGCGAACAAATAATCGCGGGCCACGCTCTTCTGATTGTACCTACATTACGCGTAGGAGTACCACTTTAATCGAAACTAAGTGTCCGTATCTAGCCACGTTAACACCTACACATTAATATCGATTTTGAAAAGCTTCTGCAATCTATATTTAGTGCTGGACTATAATTGGAACTGCCAACACCTGAATGTATTATGTTAAATAATTATTTCAAACGCCATCACAGTAGAAATAGAAGCCTGGTTTAAATATATATTGTTGAAAAAATTGTTCAATGGACTCAATTTTTTTTTACTGTATACAGGAAGTAATGTCTAAAAACTGTCTAATAATTAATTATACGAGTAATAGGTATGCAACAAAACATTCGTCTTGGAAATGGCACTCGCCAATTGGCGTGTGATGTCGATGATAATGTAAGTACCTACTTTTTATGAGATATTTTTAATAACATTTAGAGAGAGCTAATATTTATACTTTACAACGAAAGTGGTATTATTTTACAAAAAATTTTGTAAATAGTATAACATTGTATTTCTAAATACATTTAGAGAAATAATAGATGTTGGATGCGCAGAGAGCTTTACCTACCAAGTTTTTCTTGGTTTACACATTTTTTTAACCCTTAAATGCATAGTTATGTATATATGCATCATGTATTCTTGACTCTATTTACAGCGTGTCAGAATTCAAATTTGAATAAATCTTTGTCAAGGTCATGTATTTAAGGGTTAAAGGTAAAATGTTAATCATACTTATTCCATGTAATAAATCGTTAGAAACCTATAAAGAAGAAAGTAATATTATTCACCACTGGTAGTACATTCAAGCTATCTGTTGATTGCAGCTCTGCAATTATAAATATGAATCTGTATCGCAACGTAGCTCGCTTACATAACCAGCCAGGCATAGGTTTAACCTGCAGCCTTTACGCCATATAATCAATATATGCATTTTCACTAAAACCCGAGGTCAGGGCAAAGTTTCTGCATTCGTTTTTACTTTTAAGGGCAAATAGAGCACATTTCTGATTATTGCCCCCTAATTCCTAAGCATTAAAATCACCCTCTTCGAATCCATCGTCAAGTCAGTGCTGCTCTTCGGCTGTGAAACGTGGAGAGTGACTAAAGGGCTGACACACGAGCTACAAGTGTTTATCAATACCCTTCGTTCGATCCTCCGCATATTCTGGCCGAAAACGATAAGGAACGAGGATTTGTGGAACTTGTGCCGTCCGATTCCAATCGCCCAAGAAGTAGCGCAGCGGAAGTGGAGATGGATCGGGCATACTCTTCGAAGAGGAGCAACGAACCTCTCTCTCCTGTCCTCCTCCTCTGTCTTCCTGGATGGATACTCAATCATGTATTTGAATGACCACTTTTTATCGTCGACAGGCCTTAATTTATTAATTGTTGTTTGATTAAATACTTCTGATCTCAAATATAAAGTTTGATTACGGTCTTAATTGTAATTATTCATGTTAGAGGTTACTTTGCAAAATGTGAACATTAATTTTGTAATTGTTGATTTATTAATCTCAAACTTTATGTTTAATTGAACTATTAATTAATAACTAGTTAATCATAACAGGGGGAAACTGAATTTATTCATAAATAAGGGGTGTAACTAAAAATAATACCATATAAATTGAAATATTAGTCATTCATTATTTTTTTTGAGAGGCAAATTGGCAGTCTTGTATTGCAAACTTAGCAATTAATGCTAAGATTACATTTTTTTAGTTACCTTATCAAACAATAAATACCAATTAAAAAATAAACCTACAAATTAAATTAAAATTCCTTCTGTTCTCGTATTAAGGTGCATTTAGACCAAACGAGCATTCGCTATTCTATCCCCCACTTTACGTAATCAACGAATTTCGACGAATCACGTTTTGTGTAACGAACGAATTTCGTAGAGTGGGGGATAGAATAGCGAATGCTCGCTTGGTCTGAATGCACCTTTACGCCATAATCCAGCCGGATCGAAATCATATCATTTACAAGTGTACAGATATTGCTGTAAACTGTACGGAGACAGTTCTTAATTATTTTTTAAATAAGTCTCAAAATAGTAATACAACATAATCATAATATACCGTGTTTTTAAATGTTAACTGATTGGGTAATCCGTTAGTGCAGTTGTGAATAGGCTTCGTTCAGTACTAGGCACATAATAATATCGGCGCTACCTTGGCGCTACCGCACTTGCGCCATCTGGCGTTGAGCGAAGGCACTTCTGTTTGCACCGAAATCTAGCTTACAAAGTGATGTCATACAAATACCGTAGAGGTCGCCACTCGTTACGCCAGCCTTAAGAAAATTACTAATTGTGCGATGTTTTCTACAGCTTCGAGTTGGTATCTCGAAGATTAATTATTATCAATATGTCTATAAAACCAAAAGGGGCCAACGATACTTATAGGTTTGCTAAGTTAGGAGACGTTTATGAAAAAAGGGTTAAATGAACACGTATAAAAAAATTACAGTTACCCTATCGAGTACCTATCTAAATTTAAGCGACTTTCAAATTAGGAGGTATTCTGAGATTCAGATACAAGTATGTAATCTAGTAAGGAATTATTTGAATTTATGTTCAAATACTACAAATTTTCTTTTCATGTTGTTCCCGGACTAGAAACCCTATTCGAAATTAGAACCTGTGAGAGCCTTTAGGGTTAAATCGAAGTATTTATAAAACTTCTAAGAAAAGTTTTCTGAACTGAAAACATACAACTTAGCGGTATTGCATGTCGAAAGGTCTTGACCTAAATGAGCCGTTATAGTTTTAATACCTTCTATAACTCTTGTGAAATGATTCAAAGGTTTAGCGGGTGTAAAGGATTCTAGCTGCTAGTTTAATGCTGAAAGTTTTAGTTAATAAATAGGAACTAATACCAACAAGTCCACGAAAACAAGTCACGGAAAATTAATAAACAGAACTAATTTAAATAGTTACTAAGTGAAATAAAACTATGAAAACTGATAACTAGCGGATGATCCGTAGACCACGAACCCTGTAAAGTGTTTGAAACGTCGGAATGAAGTTAAAATTAGTTAATATACGCGAGTTTATCCGTTTTCATAGTTTTATTTCATGTGTAATCCTCGCGGTAACCGAAGAAAATATTAGTTACTAAGTGTTAGTGTTATCCGCTAATACAGTACTACAAGTGCGATGTCACTGAAAGAGACACTTTGGATAAAGAAAATTACCTATAGCTTATAGTCTGTAATTTCTCCCCACTGACCCATTTGAATTGTTCACCCTGTATAGTATAGGCATGCTTCAATGTAATTTAAATTGGTTTAATTATTTCTTACATTTATTTGAATCTAAGGTGGTTTTAACTTATTTTTGTAAAAAAAGTTCTAAGAAACTTAAGTTTTTCGAGCTATGCTTGTCTGGTCAGTACGATTACATGTAGGAAAATTATTAATGCATAGAACAGAACATAAAAAAAAAACTAAATAAGCCCAATAAGCCTGCACTAAGCCCGTGCAGAAAACGCCAAAACAAATTCTGCTAATAAAAAATCTAAAATGAAAACCTTTATAAAATCGTACGTTGACATACCTACTCGGTATAAGGCTACGTATCGATGATTTTTGCCTGCCTATCGATTGATCTTTGTGTGTAATTAAGCTGATGTAACTCCGAACGATGAGGCAAAAAATGACATTCGTCAGCAAATCGATATCGCCAGTGTAACGACGCTACAAATTAGCAACGGTACGCCTTCAAATCTTAAAATATGCCTCTTTCCAAAAGGTCTCAATTTGTGGCTTACGAGTAGGCAGTAGTCTGGAAAGTATTCCTGGCTGTGCTCCACTAACGATTTACATTAGCGATTTACGACAAGCTATAGTTTTGCCAGATTATACCTGTACGACTACCTACTGGACTACGATGTCAATTTCAAAATGAGTATATCGTCAATCCTTTAATAGTATTAATTGATATGATACAACTTTCAAAGAAGAAAACAAAAAACCTGTGCTAGTTGAAGTGACATTATAACCTCGTCCTGCCCGATGTGATTTATAAAGGACATATTCGACTGCTTAGAATAAAAGAAAAGCGACTATATTTTCAAACTCACTAGGTTTAAATTACAATAGCTCAAACTTAGTATGACGGGCAGGACGAGGAGAATATAGTTTTTTTACACATTTTTATATGTTGTGTAACATATACTAACATTGTAAGTTTTTTTTCACTATTTATTCATTAATTCATGTCAGTCGGAAGACATACATTGCTGAACATAGGCTTCTCGCGTAATATGATCGTCAATGACCGCCGAATCGGCCACCCGCATCCAGCGGACTCTTCAGGTCATCAGTCCACCTCGACCAAACTTGACCCATTCGACCAGACTCAAACCTTTCCGCCCCATCGGCCTTCAGTTCCACGTGCAATGTACCCCATCTGGGTTCCCTCTATCTGGCATAATTTATTTTGTCCGAAACGCTTGGCATAAATAACAATATTTCGAACATTACTTTGCCCGAAACTATCTTGGCATATTATTATTTACGCCGAGTATTATAAGACAGAAATTAGATTTGCATTTTTTTTTGGCATATAGCCACATGTTCGAAACTTACCTTGCATTTTTCGTCAGGCAGAATTTGTTGTGAGGGTGAAAATTTCTGCGTGAGCGAGCGAAGCGAGCGAACAAAACTTTTCGGGGCAGATCCGACTCGGACAGGTTAGGTTAGAAGACTAATTCGAAGACCTTAGTCTTCGAGGTTATTTTTTTTTAGCAACCTAGAAAGTACTCAGCTCAGTAACACAGTAAGTAACGTGCAGAATATTACTACTACTTTATTATACTATATTGGGAGGTTGTAATTATTCCTTCTCTGTTATGCTAACACAAACTATTCTGATACTTTTTATGCACATCCAGATTATGCCTCATCATAAATAGGAGCATCGAAATTATGCTCATGTAATATTCGGACAACTCGAAATCTGCCACAACGAAATATGCTAAAGTTGAGTATGCCACAACAATTTCTGCACAAACCATTCATAATTCTATATGGAATAAACTATGTAGGCATAATGGTATGACTACATAGTTTATGCCATATAGAATTATTCATAAAATAATTATGCCACAACAGGGTGAACCACCCCACCCTCTGCCATTTCAGTTTAGCGATTCGGAGAGCTTTATCGGTTACTTTGGACCTGCTGCGGATGGTCTCATTTCTAATACGATTTCCCAGAGAGACTCCCCTCTTCATTGCCCTTCGGTTGACTTTGAGCCTTCTTATGAGGCTTATTGTAAGCGACCACGTTTCAGTACCGTATACTCATCACTGGCAACGCACACTGATCAAAGACTTTTGTCTTCGAACACTCTTTACCTTTCTTCTCGGACGCTGTGGATGATATTTATATGAATTTCTCCATAATTGTGGACTTTTCTTTAATCTTCTGCGTTTCAGCAGTTTTCTTCTTATTTTAGGTCATGTCCATTTTGGGTCATGTGGTTTCCCAATAAATAAATAAATATCTTGGGACATCTTACACAAATCAACCTAGTCCCACGGTAAGCTCAATTAAGGCTTGTGATGTGGGTACCAGGCGACGATATATATAATAGATAGATACATATAGATACTTAAATACATAGACAACCATGACCAAGGAACAAATATTTGTAATAAATAAATACACATATAATGCCCTCGCCGGGATTCGAACCCGGAACCTCCAGCTTCGTAGGCAGGGTCACTACCAACTAGGCTACGGAGGCTGACAAATGAGCCAATGAGTCTTAATTAAATTACAATTTCGTTACTATAATAAACTGTGAATCTCGTGTCTACAATTTTTGTTAACTATTTCAAGTCTAACATTGTTAAAATCGTCTCGGAAGATGGCACTTTTTTGGACGTGAACTTTTGCATTATCTGAAATTATTTTGATTTTGGTGACTTTTAAGCGAATGCTTTAGGATATTGGATTGTTAAACATAAAACAGAAGAATCAATTACAGTCCTATGGCTGTTAGAACTACATGGGACTTTGGTGTAACGTTGGAAATTGATTTTACGATGGCTACTTTATTTCGTGGACAAGCTTTAACACAATATGTAGTACAGTCAAGGAAATCGATTCACGTACATTTTCGCTCTTGTAACTATGATAGTAAAGATTAAAAAGGTTCGCAAACATATTTCCTTTACTGTACGGTACATAGGTAGGTATTCCTCCAGGTCCCAGATATCAGTGGTTGATCTCGTTCAATTTGATGCGATCGCGGCACGATCACACGAATCCCACGGATGCTTGCCAATTAGGACGCCTAAAGGAAATCTCGATTGATGAGACATATGTGCTGATAGGAACGCATCGTCTTCATACTCGAAAACGTAATTCGTGATTTCGGCTAAACTTATGACAAGTGTGATTAATACATTTTCAAATTACTTAATGATTTATGAAATTAATACATCAATATTAATTAAATATTCTGTGAATTACAATTACGAGTAATATATATCCCATTTGTACAGTTCTACATGTACAGGTCCTTAATAAAATGAAATTTAGTTTCCCTTATCAATTTATCATCATCAATTTCAGGGAGCCGAGACAATGACATCAAGACGCTATGTCAATACTAATGTTGTTGTTCTTTTCTTTATCATGTTATCATTGCTTTGATTTTGAATATATATAGTTTAAGGTGAAAATAGTTATGTTATACTATTATATTATGTTGATCTATGGAGACCCTGACATCGTCAGCCATAATTTTTGTACAAAAAAAAAGGTGTATGTGCTGTGATAACCATCCGTTGTACCCAACACTAAGCGATATTTACTTCCATAATGGTAAAAATACGATTTGTACCTACATTTACGTTTTACCGAATTTCGCGATTTTGAATTTCGAGCCCGTGAGTTTCTGTAGCAGACAGGAGAATAATTGTTTTATAGACTAACGGACATGTTGAAACTGTATTTGTGGTTTGGTTTTGAATTTTCGATTCACTAATTTGGAGCATATTCTGATGATTCCTGGATGAAAATTACACATTCTGTGTTAAATTATCATTTCGAACCATTGAAATTATTGAACGTTTGTTTGTTATGTAGGATCAAAGCATAAATTATTTATGGACTTGCAAAAACACTAATTTAACTTCAAATGTGTTTTGCAAGATTTTAGAATGGTGTACTTTTTATGATGTAGGTAAATTTTGTAATTCAGTAAAGTCTGAAAGAAGATATGGGATATTTATTAAGTTTTAAACTTAATCGTCATTTAATTTATAGAAACAATGTTAATAACTAAATTATGCTTAAGCTATTGTTAAGTACGTGATTTTAATTTAATTGACTTATTTTAAAACATTCTGGTAACACACACCAGATGGAAGAAGCCTTGATATGTAGTCAGGATCCCGTCTTAGGGTGTGGCCTAGGTGACCAGGTCCATTGGCGCGTAATTTGACTATCGATCCTTCACAGTTCAAGGAGCGTTGGTGATTTTTTAGCCAAAATATACCTGTCGAAAGCATCGATTCACGTGAATTTGTAGTGCCAGCTTAGGTCACCCTCTTTCGTCACGCTCTTCGTATAGCAGCATGGTCTTCACATTGGATCGGAAGATATTGAACTTTACTCCAGTCAGTTTCCTACACTGCCCTTGCTGATTTGCGCGAAGGTCGCCCTAGCGAATGTTTCCTTGAAACGACGTCAAATCTCGCAATATTAGTGCCTCTGACTTGCATAATTATTGAACTAATGTAGAGGCCTACGGCCCTACGTCTAGCAGTGGACTGAGATAGGCTGATGATGTAATGTGTATTCTATTACTACTTACTAGTAGTATTCTTTTAATCAGTTAGCCATACACCTATCACAACTCGATTTTATTCAAATTGAGAATAGTTCATATTATGTAAATGCAAGTAAATCCCACATCATTTATTTAAGGGTTAATTGCCTGGACATTCATAAATAAAATGAGTACCAATATTCAATAATTGGCCCGCAAACCTCAAAAACTCATTACACGTTCGCTATAACAGTTCGTCAATGTCACGTATTTCGTAATTAGCGAATCACATATGTATGAAATTAGTAAGTTTCCATCTTTGTTAGCTACATAATTAATGTCCCCCGCCCTACACAAAACGAGAACTTGAGATCTAACTTTCTATTTCTCTTACTCATCCGTAGGTATTTGTTTTTGAAATTCTATTTAGGTTTTGCATTTAGGACAAACCTGTCTAATAGCTAGGTTTCTTGCACGAGGCTACAGTGCAGCATCGATTTCTTGAACGATATACGTATGGCTGTTTTAGACTGTTTAGTGTACCAACCTACGTATTGCTTCCCGCGGTACTTCTACGTCAAAGACACTTAGTGGCCGCCTCCTGTCGTCTCGTAAAGGAAAGGGTCTTAGCGTATTTCACCTGAGTGTAAAGCGCCGCACTGCCTGCAACTAATGGTTGGCTGTCATTTGCTAAAACATCCATTTTAAGTACAACAAAGTGCAAAAATACGTATCTAAAGAATCCGCTCGTAAATATGTTACGTAGATACCAATCTCATTTGACTGCAATAAGGCCACTGAGTGATTTTCAGACATTTTTTACGAAAACTTCTGTAATATACGGCTTTGAAGTACGGTAAATGATCGTTGAAAATCGCCATGCGATTTACCGTGAGATAGAAACTTCATACAGCATTTCAGAAACCATACTTCAAAAACTTTGCATCAACTTAGGCTTAAATAGTAAGTCACGATACAAGTGCGCAAAAAATGAAGTATGTATCGAGTGGCAATATATTAAAACTTCACCGAAGGGAGTGTTTAAATCAACGCAAGTTACGAATTTCCTTTTTTTTGAGACCTCGTCTTTGTTTGTACTTGGTATTTTGGTACCCCCGCCACCCACTTTGCAATAGCACACGAAGGTTAGCTACCGAAGATCATGTTGAAATAATGTTTCCTGTTAATTTATCTTTGGTGGCCCCGAAGAGTTTTCTATTACACCAGTCAACCGTCATGTCGTGTAACTGACCGATCTTTATGACATCGTAAATTTGTCGGCCAACAGCTGAATTGCTTCTGACTCTTTATTATCACATTATATATTTAACTAGTATGGTGTACATTATAGGTGCTCTACATATTTATGTTATTATAGATATGTTAGGTACTTTATGGCCGAGTTAAAAGTGTTTCTACTAAATAGCAATCGTTAACTGCACTTTGGACTTAAAGTTAAATGGAGTTATGTAGACATTGTAAATGACAACTTCATTTATAATGGATAGCTGCAAAAAGATTGTTTTGTTCATGTTTGATAGAATTTATTAACTTGAAAAAAATTACGTACGTTACTTACGTTGAGAGTGGTAATTTACTAAAAAAACTAGCCACAAATATTTTTGAATATTTTTTGATTTTTTACATTTGCCGCTCGATTTAGTGTGGTATCGTTTGTATACCGATCAATTGTGGAGCAAAACGTTATCAAAGTTGTTTACTTGATGTATAGCTTTACGCTGATCAATCAGGCAATTCAGACGACCCTTCCCCACTGTCATGACCTGAATCTGATGATAAATCATCGGACTTTGCGTTTACCTCTATGTTTGAGCCAAGCATCAGGTCTCTAGCAGCAGGGCTAAACGTTTTCGCTGATTTCAGTAGCCTAGGCTTAATGCTACAAAATGGGCCTGACGTCTAATCTAGTGTAAATTATTCTCTTGAGAATTTCCTTTAAAATAATTTTTTTGATTCTCGTATGTACTTATTTCTGGGCTCAGCTGCCTCTTCCGATAAAATTCTTATAGGAAGAAGGGCATGTTTCATTTCAGTACAACAGGACCATGCATTCGATTTTTGTGAACTGTTGAGGTCATCGGCTTCCACGGATACAACTCGACATAAAGCTTTGCCGTGTCCTGGCAGTATGTCTCAAACTTATTTAAATCGTCATAGGTATCTTGTCGCAGGTGCTCCGTTTTGCAACGCTTCTAAAGGCAATATTTTCAGAGATAAACGCTCCAGAAAAAAAAATGTCCCCCCCCCATCTAACTTTTGATCCGTAGGTCCAAAAAATAATAAAAAAAAACAATTTTTTCTGGTGTTAATAAGGCCTTTCCTTAACGGGCCACCTACAAACATGCACTACATGCATGCTTGCATAATTTAAGTAGCATAATTTTGAATAAAACCAGCGTGACTCAGGCGACCGTAACCATGGCAATAACAGACAGTAAAATGTTGATTCACCCAGGTACTGAAATTATATCACACGTATTATTAGCCTTAATAATAAAGAATGAAGAAATAAAAGAAAGAAAACTAGATTTAATAATAGACATTAACATTAGAATAGACATTTTAAAGTGACATCTTATTTGTTCATCTAAACAACGTATAAACAGTTGTAATACTTTTTATCGAATTCGTTTTCGTAGATGTGTTTAGTAAGGCCGGTCAAACGGTACCGATTATACAAATATACCCACTGCGCGCAGCGAAAAATAAATGTTATTCTAGTATCTATGAAATATATGGCTAATGAACTCAGCTATCCTTTTACCAGGATTCCATGATTTGATACTTTCGACTAATGGCCAGATTTTATGTTCCGAAATTGAGAATTAGAGGCATAGGTATATGTCGGCCTTCTCAAAAACGTTGACAATTTTTTTTATTATAGGATGTCATTGATTTGATTCAACTTATTTCTTTACAATGTTACTATAACTTACTATAAAAAACGGGACCCGCACAAAATGATATTTCACATTGATCAATTTTCCGTTATGAAATATGGCTTCAAAATTTTCCAAAAATACAAGTTTTAAGCTAATACCTTTTTGTTTACTTAAATAATAATAAAATACCTGTCATAGTTCTGACTCTGACTTGGAACAAAAGCAAATATACTGTAAATTGGGCAGGGATATTATTTTGTATTATACTAGCGACCCGCCCCGGCTTTAAACGGGTGCAACACTGATACTTAAACCTTCCTTTTGAATTACTCTGTGTATTAAAAAACCGTATAAAGTACATGCCGACTGTATCCCCATTTATTACTCTATACGCCATTAAGCCAGAGAAGTATATACTCGTACTTTAAAATTCGTCTGAGTTATCCATAATTTCATGAATTACTTACCTATGACGTAGGTATCAGAGGCGAGGGCCGCATCACGCATCACAGTCAAAATCAATAGGTATCTTGTGAATCTCATATTATGTTCCCTTCGCTCAAAGTAGCTTGCTTCGAGACCTTCCATTGTTAAATTTGTTAAACATAAAATTCATCGTTTTATAAGAAAACTCTTGTATTAAAATCACAGGTTATGGCGTATACATAGGAGTCGTATGTTTACGTAAATCCATTTACAAGCTCAACTGATTGTTTTCAGCGTAAAAACGAATAAAAAATCCTAACCATTTGTATGACGCTTCACAGGATCTGTTGAAGTTATTGTTTTCGCTATCGGGTTTTCCTGTGCGCTATTGTTTGTAGGATAAAACAAAATGGCTGCTAAATACCATGGATGAACCAAGTTCACACAAGAACTTAACTTTTAGACACGTCACGTTATTACACATTTTTTCCTCATAAGTATTATTTTCCTTTTTTCAATTTATGTATTTAATAGTCATATTTAATTTTGTAACATGCAATATGATGCAAATATATTAATACAAAAAAATATTTTTGTTAATTTCACCAACATTAGTTGTAGGACTTGTAGGGTACAAACGAGTAGTTCATAATGGACTGAATTCATAGCGTTGATCCTGCTCAAGTATTCTAAATCATTTGTACCTATATGTATAATACGGATTATCTGTGTGCTTACCATGATATTATGTCGGAATTCAACGCAGACTTACTTTCTATCCCTCTCGCTGACACCAATACGGGAGTATTGAGTGGGATAGATAGATAATGCGGCGTTAAATTCACGGCAACAGCTCATGGTAGGCGCACTGGGCCCCGAAATCATTAGCCACCACAAAAGTGAATCAATTATGAATATTATTATTTCTGTTATGTCTGCCTAGCAAATCTATCGCGGGGCTCAAATCAGAGGCTCGGTGGTAACAGAAAAAATAAATGTCATAGGGACAATCAGTATTTTTTTGGGTTCCGTACTAATCTATGAATTCTTATAGTTTCACCATCTCCGTCTGCCCGCCTGTCCGCCCGTTTGTCTGTCCGCAGCAATATTATATTAATAATACTAGCTTTTGCCCGCGGCTTCGCACGCGTAGATTTTGGACTTCTATGAAAAAAAATGTTTTCAACCGACTACAAAAAAGAAGGAGGTTACCATTTCGATTGTATGTAGTTATATATTATGCATGTTACACGGTTTCCTGCAAATAATGAATCCTATTTAGTTTTTTTTTCTCAGGAGATTCAAAAGTGGCCGAAATAAGTTTAATATTTGTGACATTTTTTTTGGGTTTCGCCTTGACTTGTTGACAATCATTTAATCGAATGTTGTTTCAAAGACAACGGTTCAAGTATTTTCATTTCATCGACAAGTCATTTTGTCGAAGAATAGTTTTTAGTAAATTTAAATCCGGGAATTTTGAATGGTGCTTGAGGTTTTCCTTTACGGGTTCTTATTTTAGTTTTAAACTAACCCTGAACCTACTTTGATAGCTGTTCGCTTATGTGTGGGGTCACAGTTGTAACCTAACTTAAACATATTTTAATAGCCGTTCGTTTCTATGTGGGGTCGCACTGGTCGCAGTTCTAACCAAACCTAAACCTACTTTGATAGTTGTTCGCTTATGTGTGGGGTCGCAGTTCTAACCTAAACTAAACCTACTTTGATTGCCGTTTGCTTTTGTGTGGGGTCGCAGTTCTAACCTAACCTACTTTGAAAGCCGTTTTCTTTTGTGTGGGGTCGCAGTTCTAACCTAAACTAAACCTACTTTGATAGCCGTTTGCTTATGTGTGGGGTCGCAGTTCTAACCGAACCTGAACCTACTTTGATAGCTGTTTGCTTATCTGTGGGGTCACAGTTCTAACCTAACCTAAGCCTATTAGAATAACCGTTCATTTCTGCGTGGAATCGCAATGGTCGCAGTTTTAACCTAACTTTAAACTACTTTGATAGCCGTTTGCTTATGTGTGGGGTCGCAGTTTTAACCTAACCTAAACCTACTTTAATAGCCGTTAGTTTCTGTGTGGGGTTGGAGTTCAAACCTAACATAAACCTACTTTCAAAGCCGTTCGTTGCTGTGTGAGGTTACTATTCAAACCTAACCTGAACCTCCTTTGATAGCCGTTCGTTTCTGTGTGGGGTCACAGTTCTAACTTTTCCTAAACCTAAGTAGAATCTTACCTTATTACATTCTGTTTGAAGTCTGTTTCATTGAAGAGCATATTAGTATGACATAATTAAATACTTAATTGCAAATAAACTGCACGAATTAGAAAGCTGAATTTACAGTGAGGCGGCCCGCGTACCCGCGCTGCTTATACATT
>JALPQI010009863.1:0-39523 GCA_025490895.1 Thaumatotibia leucotreta | reverse complement strand
TTGACCTTATTTAAAACAGCGAGGAAATGCTGCCAGCATCCTCGGTACAATGTCATAATGACCAATCTTAGATTAGTTAGATTTAATCTATGTACATAAATTGTAGTTTTGTAAATAAATATTTAAAAAAAAATTTAAAAAAACTTGCTGTCATCATAATGATGTAAGAAATAAAGGAAGAAACCACTTTACAATACTCTTGTGGTAGTTGTTATTACACAGTCAGACTCAGATAATAAGCAGTGATGGTCCCTATGGGTGCAAAAATTTAACAAATTTTGTCAAGTGGACAGAAATGAATGTTTATGAAATTAATTCTATAATAAAAACATTCATCTGCACACACAAATATTGGAAATTCAGTATACAATGAAATTGGACATTCATTTGCCAATAATATTTCTATTTTTCTTAGTTGTAAGTATTCCTATATCTCACTGACTCTTTTTTATTTTACAGACTAAAATCATTTGTTGAAATAAACCATAATAATAGGAAATAAAATAATCCGGGTATCTAGGATTATTTTATTTCCTATTATTATGGTTTATTTCGGGTCTGGTTAATAATTATCAATAAAGTTTAAATTTTATTCAAGGGTCAATCACTTTTTTTCTGTTGTTATTCTGTCACGTCACCCAGGGGACAACAGTGCGATAGTTTGCTAGAAGCAAGTATCCTGCAAGCTCTACATGATTAGTGGGTGACCCCACCTTGGAAGGGCCCAATAACTTTAAAAAAATTCTAAGTTTTGTCTTAATGATTTAGTGAATCTAAGGGTGACCCAGGAGAACGTAACCATGGCAACAAGTGACTTAAAAAAGTGATTGACCCTCAAAACTTATAGTACCTACTAAATTCACACTAATAATTCTATTTTCCATAATCTAGGTACCACTTCTTTTGATAGGTCTTACAAAAAGTTTCAAATACCAGGATGCCCTATTGATGAATCCATTTTTCCAGTCGCCGAGAGCCCCGGTGGCGTCGCGTACGAGCGCGAAGTGGAGCCCCCGGACTGGGTGCTGGACTACTGGCACCCGCTCGAGAAGGCGCAGTACCCTGAGTACTTCAAGCGGCGCGAGCAGCGCAAGAAGGAGTTCATCGCCATGTGGGAGAAGCAGTACGGCAAGCAGGAGAAGCCGCACCACTGAGCTTGTATTATAGTTTATTAGTCAATATATTGTTGTTGTAAATGTGTGTTTTAATTCTGAATCCCTTTTTAGTGCCTTTCCCCATCAATGCCAAGTCAAATTAAAAGCCGAAAGTAACACAGTAGTGTCAAAAATAAATTTGAACTTTACGCAGGCTAGTATCGCTCTGTGGACTGTGACTTATTAAACTGTCTTTGGCTTTGGATCTGCAGCGCCAATATATCAGTCATTGACACCAAAAGGTTTAAAAAATGCTTGAAAGTTAAGCTAAGAGACAAAATTTTGGTATTAACTCTTTGGCCGCTGGCTGATATACAGGGTGTTCCACGAGCCACATGAAAACCTTGAACGGAGTGATTTAGTAGGCTATACTGAACAACTTTTAATATGGGGCCAATCACGAAATCTCAAAAAAAATTGCCTTTTTCATATAAAATGTCGTGATCAATCGGTAAAATGTACTTTACGCAGGTTAATCTAAGAGACAAAATCTTGGTATTAACTCTTTGGCCGCCGGCTGATTTATTAGCAATGCAGGTTCAAACTCAAAGACCGATATATAAATCCCGGTCTATAGAGCAATATCCCCTCGTCTGTTTCATAAGGATCTTGTACAATAAATATTGAACTCAATTCAAAATCCTTTTTAATGATCCTTAGCAATCAAAGACGAGGGGATATATAATTATCTCGCTTTTAGTTGAAATTCAGTTTTGACACTAGTATCTCAATGTGTCAGAACGGTGAGGTAGTAGGTTACAAGCCCCGGCGTCGCCTGCTCGTGAAGTGGAGCCCCCGTGAAGTGGAGGACTGGGTGCTGGACTACTGGCACCCGCTCGAGAAGGCGCAGTACCCCGAGTACTTCAAGCGGCGCGAGCAGCGCAAGAAGGAGTTCATCGCCATGTGGGAGAAGCAGTACGGCAAGCAGGAGAAGCCGCACCACTGAGCTTGTATTATAGTTTATTAGTCAATATAATGTTGTAAATTATTTTTTTATTTCTGAAACCCATTTTAGTGCTTTAAAACTTATCAATGCCACGTCAAACAAAAGCCGTACACTACGTCACTAAAACTGAATTTGAACTTTAAGCTGACGCTTTGTCTATATCGCTCTGTGGACTGTGACTTATTAATCTATCTTTGGCGTTAGACCTGGGTCACGTTTTATAAAGTTACAATTTACAATTTCGCTGTTTGCCTCTCTAACGCACGCACATATTGGCTACAAAGAGAGGCAAACAGCGAAATTGTAAATTGTAACTTTATAAAACGCGACCCTGCAGTGCCAATAATGCCAATATATCAGTCAAACACCAAAAAGCTAGAAAGTAAAGCTAAATAAAAGACAATACAACAACTGATTTGGCACCGCAGGTTCAAAGCCAAAGACTGATGCATAAGTCACGGTCTACAGAGTACAGAGCAATATAGACACACGAGCGTATAGTACAAATTCAGTTTTGACACTATGGGATCTCAATGTATTTGGACTACTACCGTGAAAATCGAAATTCGTAAATTTCGAAGATTTTTCTCTATCCAACGAAGACGTTAGAGTGAGAGAAACAAATCCTCGAAATTTACGGATTTCGAAGTTCGCGCTAGGGCCGCTGGACAGTGAGGTAGAAGTAGGTTAGTGGCCTCAAGCCCCGGCGTCGCCTGCTCGCGAAGTGGAGCCCCCGGACTGGGTGCTGGACTACTGGCACCCGCTCGAGAAGGCGCAGTACCCCGAGTACTTCAAGCGGCGCGAGCAGCGCAAGAAGGAGTTCATCGCCATGTGGGAGAAGCAGTACGGCAAGCAGGAGAAGCCGCGCCACTGAGCTTGTATTATAGTTTATTAGTCAATATATTGTTGTTGTAAATGGGCTTTCAATTCTGAATCCCTTTTTAGTGCCTATCCTCATCAGTGCCAAGTCAAATTAAAAGCCGTAAGTAACAGTAGTGTCAAAAATAAATTTGAACTTTACGCAGGCTAGTATCGCTCTGTGGACTGTGACTTAGTAATCTGTCTTTGGCTTTGGATCTGCAGCGCCAATATATCAGTCATTGACACCAAAAGACTTAAAAAATGCTTGAAAGTTAAGCTAAGAGACAAAATTTTGGTATTAACATTTTAAATGTCCCTCGCTTTCTCTGACAAGTCCGCTTGTAGCGTCCGTGCATTACATATAATGCACGCATGTTCCGAGCTGATCATTTCTGACGTCACATGAACTTATTGAGGCAGTTTTATTGTGCATTATATGTAATGCACGGACAGTCAAAGTGTTAACTCTTTGGCCGCTGGCTTATTTATTAGCAATGCAAAGACCGATATATATCCCGGTCTATAGAGCAATATCCCTTCGTCTGTTTCATAAGGATCTTGTACAATAGATATTGAACTCAAATCAATTCAAAATCCTTTTTAATGCTCCTTAGCAACCACAGACGAGGGGATATATAATTATCTCGCTTTTAGTTGAAATTCAGTTTTGACACTAGGATCTCAATGTGTCAGAACGGTGAGGTAGTAGGTTAGTGGCCTCAAGCCCCGGCGTCGCCTGCTCGCGAAGTGGAGCCCCCGGACTGGGTGCTGGACTACTGGCACCCGCTCGAGAAGGCGCAGTACCCCGAGTACTTCAAGCGGCGCGAGCAGCGCAAGAAGGAGTTCATCGCCATGTGGGAGAAGCAGTACGGCAAGCAGGAGAAGCCGCACCACTGAGCTTGTATTATAGTTTATTAGTCAATATATTGTTGTTCTAAATGGGCTTTTTATTACTGAATCCCTTTTTAGTGCTTTAAAACTTATCATTATCAATGCCACGTCAAACAGAAGCCGTAACTCAAACACCACGTCACTAAAACTGAATTTGAACTTTAAGCTGACGCCTGTATGTCTATTGTCTATATCGCTCTGTGGACTGTGACTTATTAATCTATCTTTGTCGTTAGACCTGCAGTGCCAATAATGCCAATATATCAGTCAGACGCCAAAAAGCTAGAAAGTAAAGCTAAATAAAAGACAATATAACAACTGATTTGGCACCGCAGGTTCAAAGCCAAAGACTGATGCATAAGTCACGGTCTGCAGAGTACAGAGCAATATAGACACACGAGCCGTACAAATTCAGTTTTGACACTTTGGGATCTCAATGTATTTGGACTACTACCGTGAAAATAGAAATTCGTAAATTTCGACGATTTTTCTCTGTCACTCCAACGAAGACGTCGTTAGAGTGAGAGAAACAAATCCTCGAAATTTGCGGATTTCGAAGTTCACGCTAAAGCCGCTGGACAGTGAGGTAGAAGTAGGTTAGTGGCCTCAAGCTCCGGCGTCGCCTGCTCGCGAAGTGGAGCCCCCGGACTGGGTGCTGGACTACTGGCACCCGCTCGAGAAGGCGCAGTACCCCGAGTACTTCAAGCGGCGCGAGCAGCGCAAGAAGGAGTTCATCGCCATGTGGGAGAAGCAGTACGGCAAGCAGGAGAAGCCGCACCACTGAGCTTGTATTATAGTTTATTAGTCAATATAATGTTGTTGTAAATGGGCTTTTTATTACTGAATCCCTTTTTAGTGCTTTAAAACTTATCAATGCACGTCAAACAGAAGCCGTAACTCAAATACTCGTCACTAAAACTGAATTTGAACTTTAAGCTGACGCCTGTATGTCTATATCGCTCTGAGGACTGTGACTTATTACCTAATCTATCTTTGGCGTTAGACCTGCAGTGCCAATAATGCCAATATATCAGTCAGACGCCAAAAGCTAGAAAGTACCTAAAGCTAAATAAAAGACAACACAACAACTGATATATTGGCACCACAGGTTCAAACCCAAAGACTGATGCATAAGTCACGGTCTACAGAGTACAGAGCAATATAGACACACGAGCGTATAGTACAAATTCAGTTTTGAAACTTTGGGATCTCAATGTATTTGGACTATTACCGTGAAAATCGAAATTCGTAAATTTCGAGGATTTTTCTCTATCCAACGAAGACGTTAGAGTGAGAGAAACAAATCCTAGAAATTTGCGGATTTCGAAGTTCGCGCTAAAGCCGCTGGACAGTGAGGTAGAAGTAGGTTAGTGGCCTCAAGCCCCGGCGTCGCCTGCTCGCGAAGTGGAGCCCCCGGACTGGGTGCTGGACTACTGGCACCCGCTCGAGAAGGCGCAGTACCCCGAGTACTTCAAGCGGCGCGAGCAGCGCAAGAAGGAGTTCATCGCCATGTGGGAGAAGCAGTACGGCAAGCAGGAGGAGAAACCGCATCACTGAGCTTGTATTATAGTTTATTAGTCAATATATTGTTGTTCTAAATGGGCTTTTTATTACTGAATCCCTTTTTAGTGCCTTTCCTCATCAATGCCAAGTCAAATTAAAAGCCGTAAGTAACATAGTAAAGTGTCAAAAATGATTAGAACTTTACACAGGCTAAGTGTATCGCTCTGTGGACTGTGTCTTATTAAACTGTCTTTGATTTTGGATCTGCAGCGCCAATATATCAGTCATTGACACCAAAAGGCTTAAAAAATGCTTGAAAGTTAAGCTAAGAGACAACATTTTGGTATTAACTCTTTGGTCGCTGGCTGATTTATTAGCAATACAGGGTCGCGTTTTATAAAGTTACCATTTACAATTTCGCTGTTTGCCTGTCTAACGCACGCACATATTGACTAGAAAGAGAGGCAAACAGTGAAATTGTAACTCGACCCAGGTTCAAAGTCAAAGACCGATATATAAATGCCGGTCTATTAAGGAATATCCCTTCGTCTGTTTCATAAGGATCTTGTACAATAGATATTGAACTCAAATTAATTCAAAATCCTTTTTAATGCTCCTTAGCAATCAAAGTCGAGGGGATATATAATTATCTCGCTTTTAGTTGAAAATTCAGATTTGTCACTAGTATCTCAATGTGTCAGAACGGTGAGGTAGTAGGTTAGTGGCCTCAAGCCCCGGCGTCGCCTGCTCGCGAAGTGGAGCCCCCGGACTGGGTGCTGGACTACTGGCACCCGCTCGAGAAGGCGCAGTACCCCGAGTACTTCAAGCGGCGCGAGCAGCGCAAGAAGGAGTTCATCGCCATGTGGGAGAAGCAGTACGGCAAGCAGGAGGAGAAACCGCATCACTGAGCTTGTATTATAGTTTATTAGTCAATATATTGTTGTTCTAAATGGGCTTTTTATTACTGAATCTCTTTTTAGTGCCTTTCCTCATCAATGCCAAGTCCAATTAAAAGCCGTAAGTAACATAGTAAAGTGTCAAAAATGATTAGAACTTTACACAGGCTAAGTGTATCGCTCTGTGGACTGTGTCTTATTAAACTGTCTTTGATTTTGGATCTGCAGCGCCAATATATCAGTCATTGACACCAAAAGGCTTAAAAAATGCTTGAAAGTTAAGCTAAGAGACAACATTTTGGTATTAACTCTTTGGTCGCTGGCTGATTTATTAGCAATACAGGGTCGCGTTTTATAAAGTTACCATTTACAATTTCGCTGTTTGCCTGTCTAACGCACGCACATATTGACTAGAAAGAGAGGCAAACAGTGAAATTGTAACTCGACCCAGGTTCAAAGTCAAAGACCGATATATAAATGCCGGTCTATTAAGGAATATCCCTTCGTCTGTTTCATAAGGATCTTGTACAATAGATATTGAACTCAAATTAATTCAAAATCCTTTTTAATGCTCCTTAGCAATCAAAGTCGAGGGGATATATAATTATCTCGCTTTTAGTTGAAATTCAGTTTTGACACTAGGATCTCAATGTGTCAGAACGGTGAGGTAGTAGGTTAGTGGCCTCAAGCCCCGGCGTCGCCTGCTCGCGAAGTGGAGCCCCCGGACTGGGTGCTGGACTACTGGCACCCGCTCGAGAAGGCGCAGTACCCCGAGTACTTCAAGCGGCGCGAGCAGCGCAAGAAGGAGTTCATCGCCATGTGGGAGAAGCAGTACGGCAAGCAGGAGAAGCCGCACCACTGAGCTTGTATTATAGTTTATTTAGTCAATATATTGTTGTTGTAAATGAGCGTTTTATTTGCAAAATTATTGCCATGGATGGGTCATTGTCAGTCTGAAAAACAAAAGTTGTCCACTCGGTGGCCAAAAGCTTTTATAAGTCTATGACACGATTTTATTACATTGGATTGTAGAACGGGGAACCTAGTTGTACCAGTAACTGTTTTATTGCAAAATTAGTACACGAACTCCTTAACTTTATGTATGTCCACCGAAAAGACGATAATCTAAATCTGACAACAATTACCCGGATGGGGTATCCTGAGTCACACTGGTTTTATGCAAAATTATGCTACTTCTTAAACTATGCAATTATATAGGTAATACTTGAAACATGCATTTTTCTGGTGTTAATAAGCCCTTTCCTAAACGGGACACCTATAAAGGCTGCAAACATGGACTACATGCCTGATTGCATAATTTTGCATTAAACCAGAGTGATTCAGGAGACTGTAACCATGGACATAACAGACAAGAAAAAGATGATTTACCCTTGTAAGTAAAAAAAACACTGAACAGTTTGAACCCCTTACATCATTCACAAGAACTTAATCCATGTCAACTTTTGAGCACGAAGAACTAAAGGTGTCCCTACTTTAAGTGTCATACCCACAATGCCAAGAACACCTTTAGCTGTCACGACATTAGTTGATGTTATGGCAGTATCTTTTTAGTAGTCTGTGGTTATGGCATACGTAAAAGTAGGAAATAAGGATGGAGGAGGTAGCTGGGCCAAAAATAATGAAATAGTGAACACTTCATATTTTTATTAAATAATATTTCTTAAAGCTATGTACATTAAATATATACACTTGTACTTGACGTATTGTTTTGTGTTAAACATAAATTGGTTGTCAATGATGTCGCACCTTCATTAATAAAACTAAATAACTCAAAATTTGAGAATCTTGAGATTTTAAGATAATACAAAATAACGCATAAAGGAGCATGGAATGGCTTCATCGCCGAAAAATCCCGCCGGGAAACGTAATAATACACTTTTGCATAGTACTCGTTTAAAGTAAGAAGAGTTATTCGTAAAACTTTAAACGTGATTTCCATGATATTTTCAGATAAAAGAAAATGAAAACCAATGGGTTTATAGATCATCGCTATACTTAATTTCGGATCTATACTGTTCGCCAGTAGAAAACAAAAAAAATTAAACAAACTTAAAAAGCTTGTATTATTTCATAATCAATTAATCACACACTTTCACAACACAATCTTGTTCTTATCACCAACTTAAAACCTTAAACCTTGAGTCCACATACATTTTTAGTTAAAATTATTGATAATTATTAGTATTAACCCCTCGTCCGTGGTTGTTGTTTTGTACTGACAAACAATATACGAAGTGCGCAAGGTCATTAGTGGCTCATGGTTCACGGACCACCCCACAAGGTAACATTTTATTGGTTGTTTCAGTTTAAGGGCTTTTTCAGTATCGTTTTCCAATTAGGTAAAAGAGAATAAATTTATTCACGTAAATTTTATTTTGCTATGGGTCTTTCAAATTAACCGATTCTCCATAGAAAATCAATATTATTTGGGAGAAAAAAAATCTTCTGCCTTTTTCCTAATCGGAACGCGATGAACATGCCCTTAAACCTTAAACGGAGAACAACCATTAAAATTTCACAATGTATAAGATCTTCCCACAATGTCGTAACAGATGTGCTTACCATAGAAAAAATCAACTCTGGTTGTCACGGGATTCGAACCCGCTTCCTCTGGATTGCCGGTCCAACGTGCTTCCAATTACACCAGACGACCTTCCGTCGATCACAGCGAATTTAGACAATGGTATTGTGAAGCTAAACACTAGCGACATCTGTACTTAATGTTTCGAAGGTACTACAACCTTAAGCCACTCAAAGAGACGTGTGACCAGTGTTGTCACATATAATTTGGGAAAACTGGTAGAACGACATCCAAAAATAGGTAGAAATTGGTAGAATTAGAAGCGGAAAATTGGTAGATCTACCACCTAAGGATCGACGCCATCTATAATTCCATATACCATACCGTTTTACCAACCGACTCGAAAAAATGTCACGAAAACTGTCACTGTCACTATCTCTGCTGGCATCTGACACTATCAGTAGGGTCAGTGGCAAGTTGTCAAGCTGATATATCCACAAACTTTAGCACGGAACGCTCCCAAACGTTGAAATAACAATTATATTTCGTAAAAAGTATGGAGAATGTTCATCATCATAATATTTTGAAAAATAGGTAGATTTAAGACTGAAAGCGGTAGATAGGTAGAATGAAGGCAAAATAGGTAGATCTACCAACTTGTTGGTGACAACACTGCGTGTGACCACAATCGTCCGCAAACTCGACAACTCTCCGTTGCGTTGAGTATAGACCTATAATACTAGTAGATCTTTTTTTTTAATGAACATGGCCCGGATACTAGGCCTTTCAGCCAAATATTTTCGTAAACAATGTGACGTTATGCCTAGTTGCCCCCCAGCGTGTGTCCGGCGCCCCAGGCGTGCGGCGCGGGCGCGGGCCGCGCCGGCGTGGCGCGCCCGAAGCCCGTCACTGTCGTTCGGGACTCGGGGAACCATTTCCTTCTGCAAATTAGAAAATAATATGTCATCCGCAGACCACGAACCTTGTAAAGTGTTCGAAACGTCGGAATGAAGTTAATATTAGTTAATATACGCGAGTTTATCCGTTTTCATAGTTTTATTTCATGTGTAATCCTCGCGGTAACCGAAAAAAATAAAAGAATATGACTTAAACTTTCACGATTATCACTCATATTTTAAAGACAAACGGGTCTTAGGCACTGGTCGCACTGAGAGTTACTAAGCTCTAAACTATCGGCTATAAAGTATAAACACGAACAAAATATACGCACTCCCACAAGTAAATAAAGGAGACACGGCGATACTCACCCAGCTATCTCCAGTTAATATATATAATCCCCAGCGTTACCAGTTAATCGCTTCCGTAGTCGCAGGCAGAGGTGTAACATCATTCCCGAAACGTCAAGATAAAATTAAACGAAGTTTACGCGATTAAGAATTAAGACCCGTTTGTCGTTATGAGATTATGACTTATTCGTTCGTACGTTTAGAGGGGCCGACCCCAAATAGGGATATTAAGGATAAAGGTGCCTGCCTTTATCCCTAATGTCCCTATTTATCCCAAGAGAATATTATTTATTCATGCCACACTAATAGAAATATAGATGAAAGAAAAACAAAATAAATAAGAGTATGACAAACAAACGGTACAACGAAATGGAATGGAATTAATTAATGTATAATAATAGAATAATGTAATGGTAGAAACCTCAAAAATAGGGTCGGTTGGTAAAAAAATCAAATAAAAAATAAAGTTATAAGGATTTAAATTTCAAAATATGTTATATTTATTAACTCTTAAAATACTAAGCCATCTTTGAAAATGCAAAACCATTCCGTTCCTTAAGTCATCCTTGAGTCCTTGACCAATCCAGGATGAGTCGACCAAAATAAATGGAAGATCTCTTTTTTTTTCGTGCTTAACGCAGTTGACTCTCGATACTTCAAGTTTTCATAAATCAACCGTGAATTTTTTTAAGTTTTTATGAATATAATTGTAATAAACCTCCGTATAAGCTTTAATGAGCGATTGCAAGTCGCCAACTCAATAATCGCCCCCCAAATACATACTGATACCTACGAACAAATAAAACATGGAAGCCGCACGCCATACTAAATTAATTGCCTTTCAAAAACGGTCCTGAATTTTAGTTGACAAGGTGTCACCCCCTCTTCAATGCATCACGGTAATGAAACGAATGAATTTCAATGTCAACCTATAAAAACTTAAATCGCCATTATTTATGCATAGTTGTGATTGGTCCGTCAAAGTTTTTGATTGGCTATATTCTATAAACATTTGTCAAAGATGCTGCGCCGAAATATGCGCGGTGTTAAGAAAAACGCTATGTCCTGCCCATCTTGGCACAATTGAACAATTGTGTTTGGGGTCATTTTTGAGCTGACATTAGACGTCCATGTTACCTATATATATATGGTCGCAGACTGATACTTACACAAAATTAGGCGGGGACAGTAGCGTAGGGCCGCCGAATTCCTGAGGATACTTGAAGAGCAGGAAGAAGGCCAGGTGCCCTACCAGGATACCGATGAACTCAGCGATCCCCCTGTAAAATAAAGCTTTTATCATCTAAAGAAGTTTTTATTGGTAAGCCTCTGTAACCTAGTTGGTAGTACACCCTGCCTACAAAGCAGGAGGTTCCGGGTTCAAATCCCGGCGAAGGCATTGTTTATGTATTTATTGATTACAAATGTGTGTTCCTTGGTCATGGCTGTGTATGTAGTTATCTAAGTATCTATACGTATCTATCTATTATAGTATATCGTCGCCTGGTACAAACATCACAAGCCTTAATTGAGCTTACAGTGGGACTAGGTCGATTTGTGTGAGATGTCCGAAGATATTTTTATTATCTATAGAAGTTACGGTCCCCTGAGTCACGGTGGATTTATGCAAAATTATGGTACTTAAATTATGCAAACATGCATATAGTCCATGTTTGTAGGTGGCCGATTAAGAAAGGGCTTAAGTATTAACACCAGAAAAATGCGTGTTTGCATAGTTTAAGTAGCATAACTCTGCATAAAACCAGCGTGACTCAGGTAGGCCAAACACCATTTCCAATCTCCCGTTTAATTTTAATAGTGAGTTTTTGTTGTCAGCCGACGAATACTCATACAAGATAGCCTTTGTTGACTGTACCTATTCAATCACCAAATTGATTAATTAAATATGTCACTGTCAATCATTTGACCAATTTAATTTAGTATATTGGAGTTAGATGTAGTTATTATTCCATTCACTTAACTAATTGTTATTTATTTAAGTAGATTATTATTTATTAACATACAATACGGTGACTGAGCATAAATTCATAAGCGATTTTCATACATCAGAGAGAAGACCGCCAAAAAGTACTTAAAATAAAGAATAGCAAAATGGAAGATAAGTGGTCATTCAGTAACATTATTGACAAACCATATTTAGATGCTTTACGCCCTTTAATTATAGCTCAAAACATCTTACTATTTCCTAAATTTGTGATAAGACAAGCACGTGTGACACCTCTAGATTCAAGATCTTATAACATGTCCTTAGTCGGTGTAATGATAATATTACTTATGCGAGTATATCGCTTACTATCACTATATTTTGAACATATTTATGTGGGAAAGAGTTCTGCAGCTCTACTATTAATTAATTTCATTGTCGGTACTTATGGAACTATATTCAGTTACATAGCAAACATAATTCAAAGCTCGAACGCAGTAAGTCTATATTTAAAGCTGCAAAATATCTCGCGATGTCTTAATTTGAACGCAGCTACGTTATCTCATTACAAGCTATGGAACATCATTAACGTAGCTTGCGTTTTTGGCGGTTATATCGTATATACAGTTTTAATCGCCTTCGCTCATAGAGAACAGTATATCGGCGCATCGTTTCTCGTAAGCTATATCGTCTCTGGAATATTTGATATAAACGTTATCTTAGCAACGCGAACTCTTGTGTGGCTGGCGGATGTGCTAGATGCTTGGAATCACAAAATAAGCGAATTATATGAAGGGATTGATCAAGACAATTGTGAAGTGTTGCAGTCAGCGTATAAAGAAATAATAAATGCGTTTAATCTTTGCGGAAAGGTGTATCAATTTGGGGTAAGTTCATCTAACTAAACTACGAACAATAGAATAGAATCTCAGATCGAATAGATCGTTTCGAATTGGTTTTTAACGCAAATTAAATTTGAAGATTGTTGCTCTTCGTACATGCGTTATACATATATTATTGTATATGGTGAATCAACTTTTTTCTGTCGGTTCTTACCATGGTTACGGTCACCTGAGTCACGCAAGTTTTAGGTAAAAATATGCTACTTTAACTAGGCAAACCTGGATTAAACTAGTGTTAATAAGCCCGATCCTTAATGGGCCACTTACAAACATGGACTACAACCATGTTTGCATAATTTAAGTAGCATAATTTTGCAATAAACCTGCGTGACTCAGGTGACCGTAGCCATGGCAATAAAATACCAGACAAATAAAGTTGATTCACCTATATTGAGGATTTTTTAAAGTACAATGTTTGCGTTCCTTCCAGATTTTCTATCACACATTACAAACTTTCCATCACGTGCTTTATACCGTGCAACTACTCCTAGAATTCGCTGGAGCAACACATGAGGAATTTAAGGTGATTATCAAAATATCGACATTGGTAAACCTACCATTATTCATACTAAAAAGCTTTTAAATCGCCTTTAAAAGGGCCAGCAGAGATCTACCTAGCTACCCTGGGGCTCAAGGGGGACACTAAGGTGGAAGTACTAGTACCAGACGCTGTAGCAATACTCGTCATCATAGCTTGAGTTGCCATCGATAAGATAAAATCAACTATTAGGGCTTAAACGATGATAAATGTATGTGTCTTTAACCCTTAAATGCACTATTTTTTCTTGTCGTTCCAAAAACAAAATGTGCATAGCATACCTAATAGCGTCGCAAGCACGAGAAAAATAGAAAAAAAATCTGTGGATATATTTTGGGTGGAATTTGTACTACTAATCAAAATTTCGATACATCATACATTATACATTTTTTGCAAAATCGTGCATGATAAAACATACAAATATTATTTACTTTTAGATTGAAAATAATGTTAAATTCAGTAATTGTAAAATCGTTTTGGTATGAATTACAAAATTCCAATAAAAAATATTTTATTACTTGGTTAAAAATCGCTAAACGCACGCAACGAAAACAAATTTCCGCTATCTTGCTTATAAACACATGTAAGTTTTCTTTTAATACAGTTACGCCCAGAAATCAGTAATAAGATTGAAAGTTCATTTAAATTTCCTTGCAAAATTAACCTTAAGAACATAATATACATACCTATCTAATTTTCAAACACCAACTACGTTTTGGTTATGTACGATACATCGTACACCATGCATTTAAGGGTTAATGCTTCATATCCCAACTTTGAAATAAAATAGCTTATATCTAAATTATTTGCATATTTTTAAGACAGGCTGACATTTATTAGGAATGAGTGTTAATATTTTCAATGTCCCAATACGTGACATTCAAACTTGTACTGAGGTGCCATTAAATTGGGACTGCCAGCAATTAGTGTATACAATACAACTGTTGTACAGCGAATGCAGTAGGTAACACGCGTGCTATTTTGTCTCCTTTTTTTTTTTTTTTTAATAGCCTGCTATTGCGTGTCCCACTGCTGGGCAAAGGCCTCCCCTCTCGTTTTCCAGTCCGTCCTATTGTTGGCAAGTTCCCACCATTCTCCGCAGAACGCGTCCAAGTCGTCCCGCCATCTCCTTTTCGGTCTGCCTCTGCTCCGTTGGCCATCGTGTGGGATCCACTCAGTGAGTGATTTGGCCCATCTTTCCGGGTGCATACGGCAGACATGTCCGGCCCAGTCACATTTCAGCTTGGTAGTCTTGACACCGACATCTACAATGCGAGTTTTGGAGCGTAGGTCCGTGTTTCTGATCCGGTCAGTTCTTCGAACACCTAATATACTACGCTCCATCGCTCGCTGGCAAACCTTTAGTTGGAACTTTTGGGCCTCAGTCAATGACCAAGTCTGAGCGCCGTAGGTTAAGATGGGCAGGATGCACATGTCCAGGAGTTTACGCTTGAGGCAAAGAGGAAGGTTTCCCTTCAATAGCGACTTCATGGACCAGAAGCTCTTCCAGGCATTAGAAATCCGTCTGTTGATTTCCGAAGACTGCCTGTTTTCGAAGGAAGCTATCTGGCCCAGGTAGATATACTCCTCAACGTATTGTATATCCTGTCCATCTACTAGAACTCTACGTTTTACTCCATTGGTCATCAACTGAGTTTTCGCCCTGTTCATACTGAGTCCAACGTCAAGGCTTGCCGTGCTGAGGTCTTGTAGCATTTGTTGTAGTTCGGATGCCGTGTGAGAGAAAAGAACAATATCGTCGGCAAATCGTAGGTTTGTTAACCTTTTGCCATTGACGTTTATGCCCAATTTCTCCCACGAGACCGCCAGCTTTTTGAATATCTCTTCAAGGCAACTGGTGAACAATTTTGGAGACAGCGGGTCGCCCTGTTTAACGCCTTTTTCCACGTTGAAGACGGGACCCGGTGCGTGCAGTTTAATATTAGCCGTGCTGTTGGCGTAAATAATTCTCACGAGTTCAACGTACGTGGAGTCTATACCTTGATTCTGCATGGCGGAGAGTATAGCAGAGTGATAGACGCTATCGAATGCCTTGCTGTAGTCAACAAAAGCAAGGTATAGAGGTTTGTTGAACTCGTTAGACTTTTCAATTATTTGATTTAACGCATGGAGGTGGTCTGTTGTGGAGAAGCTAGGTCGAAAGCCGGCTTGTTCGGGTGGCTGGTGTTTGTCCAGAAGTGGGGCGATTCTATTTTCTATTACTTTTATGAATAGTTTGTATATATGGGATATTAAACTAATGGGCCTGTAGTTACTAATGTCGGATTTGTCCCCTTTCTTGTGGAGATGAATTATGTTTGAATGGCAAAATTGAGAAGGAATTTGACCACTATGGAGAATGCAATTAAACAAGTTAGACAAATGAGGTAGTAATGTTGTCTTTCCCGCCTGAAGTGCTTCGGTTGTGACACCATCTTCTCCGGGGCTTTTCTGGTATTTCATAGTTTTTAGAGCGGCGTTGACTTCTAAACCTGTTATGGGTGGTACGGTGTTTGAATAAGAATAGAGGTTATTTAGTGGTGTATGTTGTGCATTGGAAGAATACAGTTGCTTATAGAATTTAGTACTAGTAGTATTTTGTCTCCTATAACATAAAATTTCTCCCAACAAAGCAAAATCCCGATTTCATGTTTTAACGAGTCTTAATCACGTAAACTTACGTTTAATTTTATCCTGACGTTGCACCTGTGGTCGCAGGCAGACTACGAGTGAGGGTGAAGAAGACACATTTATCAACATGCGTACGCATTTTGTCTATAGAAAATGTCTGTTTAAGGACTGTTCATTTTACTAAGCGGACACACTTAAACGTCTATTATACATCGGTTTTAAAATCGATCGATGAACAGTTTACAGCCATGAAATTAGCAAAGCCATCTTTTTCAATTGATATATGTTTGCTTTTCAAGTATCCTTTACTATATCTGATAAGACATATTCAATTTGATAATCGTAAATTGATTCTGCACAATGGTGTACAGAAAATATTCACTGTGAAAGATTGCAAATATCTAGGACATTTTAAGTCGACGTTATACTAAATCATTAAACAATTTAGAGAGTGTCATATGCTTGAAGATTCACCGAAGTCTAAACACAGAAATCTTAGTTGCATACCTTAAAATTGGCTATTGAACTTTACGTCGTTTCACTAAAAAAGTATGGAATTTTTGCATTTTGGTGGCCCACAAAAGGTACCTAAAATATGATAGTAATGACATTACCGCAGTCCTAATACTGTCATCCTGTCGTAGAAGAGTATGTGTCTGAGTAGAAAATCATACAAAAAAACAATTTCGGGAAGAACGCCCTTGCTTGGCAGGCAATTTGATTATATGGTCTTTTAACTGCTTCCTATTTCGCAACAGGGCCAAGTTAGCTGGGATATTTATAGAAAATATTGCATCCAAAATCGGTTTTTTTATGTCTATCGAAGACATAGTATCTCTCACCGGTTATTTTGCTCTAATTTGGCAAGGGCACATCATAAGGGTTAGACATTAGAGCTATTTAATTAAATAATCATAGAATTTGTTTCAAAAGACGACATCCATAAAATTGTCTTCATCTTCATCCTATATAGCGGTAATGGCCTATTGTGAAGGTACGGTGTTAAGAAACGATAGACGAAAAACTAAATCATTGAAAAAATTCAAACGTGTACAGTTCGCAACTAGTCGTAAACGTTTGTTAGTCGTATACCTCGAAATCACAAAATTCTTGTAGCTTTTCACCTATTCGCGTTTCGCCGCGATAGCGTATTTTTTTGTAGCATGAAATATCGCTGGTATATTTTGTTACTCGCATATATTTTTAATAGATTTTTACAATAGTAGCAAATTTTGATGTAGCATGTATTATCAATAGCCTCTTTAGTTAGCCGCATTTATTTTCAATAGATGTTTGCAACAGTAGCAAATTAATATAATAATACAGAAATTTTCGCTCCGTGTGAACTTGATTCATTTAAAATTGCCCCGCTGACTATAAGTGGATCCAGGTTCAGCTTCCATCTTCGCGAAATGCATAATATATATACCAAATTAAACTACAGACGAATAGGAAGGAAATATCGCGATATCATCATCATCATCATATCAGCCAAAAGACGTCCTCTGCTGAATATAGGCCCCCAAAGATTGCCACAATGACCGGTCCTGCGCGACCCGCATCCAGCGGACTCCTGCGACCTTCACCAGGTCACCAGTCCACGCTGCGCCTTCCGATACGTGGCCGCCACTCGAGAACCTTTCCACTCCAACGGCCATCGGTTCTACGCCGCCCACTGCCACTTAAGTTTCTGCGATGCGGAGACCTAAGTATATCTTTTACTTTGGTTCTGCGCGATATGTAAAAACGCGTTACTTAGCAAATATCTATTGAGGTGAAAAGCGATTACAATGAAAAAAGGCAAGAAAGTAAATATGCTAAGAATTTTATACACCATTGTAATTGGCTACCAGAAATAATGCTACTAGAAAAAAAAACTTTTAAGAAATTTTGAGATCGCGGCGAAACGCGAAAATGTGAAAAGCTACAAGGATTTTATGATTTCGAGGTATACGACTAACAAACGAAATATGATAAAAGAAAAAAATATTTACGTGAGGTTTTTCATGTCCGCTTAGTAAAATGAACAGTCCTTAGTATGGGACCGCGTCCAGCTTTCCGCACGCGTACGCATGCTTACACATTTCATACTAAACAGCCAATTTTATTAGGCAAAATGGATTTGGCCACTTCCTCTATTGTCCCACTGTCCTAATTCCTAGTTCGCCCACATCCTTGAACGACCACTTCTCTTTTCGTACATTTCCTAGTTCGTCCACTTCTTTTTTCGCCCACATCCTTGAACGACCACTTTTCTTTTCGTACATTTCCTTGTTCGTCCTCTTTTTTTATCGTCCGCATCCTTGAACGACCACTTTTATTTTCGTAGGTACATTTCCTTGTTCGTCCACTTATTTTTTTTTGGGATATCTTACAGTTTCTTTGGTCAATCAAAGTGTTCGTTCAAGGAGGTAGTGTAATCTAGTAAATATTAAAATACATAAGAGTCTATTCGGTACAAAAAATTGTAGCATAATAATGGAATACTATAATTTTCATTTTTGTAAGGCATTGTTTTGGACAGGTTTAAAAGTGGTTATTTGATTGAAATGGACGTTCATGGATGTGGCCATTTCAATCACGTGGCCTTTCTAGTAATATGGTCGTACGAGGTACATGGACGTTCGGGGATGTGGGCATTCCGAGCAAATGGCCGTGAGAGGAAAGTGGCCGTAAGTGACCGAATCCGGTAAAATGCGTACGCATGCTGATAAGTGTGTCTTCGCCCTGAGTCTGCCTGCGAACACGAGTGTAACGTCATGCCCGAAACGTCACGATAAAACTAAACGTTTGTCGTTACAATATGAGTGATAACCAATGCTCGGTGGGGGCTGTTTTCATACTAAATGTCACGTAATACATGTCATTTAGTATGAAAACGGCTCACCCCCGCCGAGCATTGGTGATAACCGTGAAAGTTTAAATCGATACTAAGAAATTCGGCAATTCCTTCATATGCCGGACTATTAAAAAGTGGAATTCTTTACCGGCATATGTGTTTCCGCATACCTATAAGTTGGGACCCTTTAAACGAAGCGTGAAGAAGCATCTAGCGGGCCAGCAAGGCGGTGGCAACTAACAGGTTACTGATTGTCTCCTGTTCGTTGCCGCCGTGATTTGGGCTCTACTTTTCACTTACGATCAGGTGGAGTGGAGCCACTTTGTTGTGCCAACATAAAAAAAAGATATCGATTTATATAAATCCAGATTTACATATTCCTGCGAGGAGTGGTCTATTGCCTATGGAACTGCAAGAACCTGGCGTTGATCGCGAACCTGAGTACCACGAGCGAGCGGTTCTACGCGAGCGTGCGGACGGCTGAGATGGAGTGCTCGCGGATCACAGCTGCGTCCAGAAATGAAGGTTGGTGCTATAGGTGAAAAAGTTAACACGTCCGACGCCGGTGACACACATATGTGACCGAAAAAACTGTACTCCTATGCCAGTGACACACATACGTGATCAAAGTAATCTTATTCTTATGCCACTAGCATCAATCAAGTTCTCTCACTCCTATGCATAAAAGTGGCAGTGGCATAAAAATACGAACGTTTTTGACACAGTCAAGGGGGTGTCACTCCGCGATTCCGTCGCGCGGCTACAAGTACATGCAGAGCGCCCCGTCGCCGTGGTCTATTCAATGGTTGGCGCGCGCTGTCTCGGAACGCACGTTTAAATTTACAACGCTGGCTCGTCACGTATCGCGTCGCGAAATATATCGCTTGCAAATATTAAGATTATTTTATACATGTGCATCTTAAATGAAAATGCCGAAATTATACTGCACAGCATCAGCAGCATGTTGCAATAATAATAATGTTAATTATCATGACGCGTTTTTCGCACAGCCGATGCGTCAGAGAGATACTAAAAAGTAAGGAACATAATAATACACTTATTAGTCTTACGAATGTAGGTATCGTAGTAAATTAAATTCTCAGAAACTCAAGTCAATTACAGACAAAACGGTTTATTTTCGGACAAATTTGTCAGTAAAAAAGCGGCACATATAAATAATGTAAAAAACTTCGTTCTCTCATACTTTTATTAAATTTCGCACCTTTTGTCCTAACATATTATTTGGTTGTCTGACTTTATTCCCATAATATCAGATAGGTACACTGGTACATATAAGAGAAAATGCCGTGTTACGTCTGCCTTACGATTGTGATTAAACCATTACTTATTTATGCTGCTTTTGTAATGAATGCGTAGGTACCTAACGTAATTCTTTATTTTTAAATGCATTAAGCAGATAATTATATTAATTTCTGCACACCTCACATACTGTCTACAGATATTTTTAGAATGTTCGTGTTAATATCAGGATTATTCGAATGGATATTCACCTAAAGTTAGCGAAGTCGTGTTGCTATCTCACTCACACCTCAAACAATGCCGCCCGGGCACGCGCGGCCGAAGCACAAAGAAGGTGCCGACCGAGTTGAGACAAATATTTTTGAATCACGTGTATGAAATGCGTAGGTAAATTCTATAATCACATCATCATCATCATCATCAGCCTATGATAGTCCACTGCAGGACGTAGGCCTCTCCTATTAATTATGCGTATAGACGCATTAGGAGGTAAATGCCCATAATCGCCACGCTGGGCAAGCGGATTGGCGATCGCAGTAATGTGTCCACTATGATGACGCTGCTGCCCATCATCAATCTTTTATCAAATAATAGTCAGTGACACTTCAATCCCTTAGTCGACTCTTACGACACCCGCAGGAGGAGTTGGGATGGTGACAAATGTATTCTTACTGCCGTCACCACACGGCCACTATAATCACGCATGAACTAAATTGTTGAATCAAGACGAATGCTATTAACGCCGTAGATATCATTGCAGTAATGTATTTGTCAGACGCCTCATAGCGCCGTTCGTTATTTTATTAGTTTTCAATAATTGACAACCCTGTTTTCGACGGCGTGCGGCTTATAAGCGACCTTTCCGCCACGCAATACGGCCCATTTCAGCTGCTCGCGTCGCCTCGCGCGCCGTTTTGTTTGGTAATAATAATTGTGTAGGTACATAAAAAGCCGGCATTTGTGAACATCAAAGCAGTGAAGCTTCTGTACTTTATATATTCTGTGACACAGTGCTGTGTCGCCGGCATAGGAGTAGAATCTTTTCGGTCACACATGCGTGTCACTGGCATAGGAGTTCTATCAGATAATTTCGATCGGTATAGTATTAGCACTTAGTGAAACAGTACCGGAGGCGAACGTGTTATCACCCTACAAGACGTAATTAATTATGATAGTTTTTACCGTGAAAATTGCCTGCATGTGCAGACGTAGTCGCGAGCTTCAGCTAGTAAAAAATAATTTGATTTATTACATAAACACTTGCATTCGAAACATGTTTAAAATCCTAGTAAAAATTAGTTTATACTGTAGAGTTGTCATGTTAAGTTTACCTAGTATGTCGATAGATGGCGCTGTACCGACCGTAAACTGACGAACGACTTTTCGACACAAAATGTTTATAGTGGTGGCTAAAGTACTGTCTCGTCCCAAGATCCTGACAGAATTTCTATATTCTGTCATCATCATCAGATATTTTTTGCCATGGCATCGCGCGGTCACCGCGAGTCCGATGTCCTTATATAACTGATATTGCTACACAAACTAAAACTTATATCTATACCACATCAGATTCCTATAACTAGGTTATTTAACTGAAATCGCATTCAAACTGGGTAATGGTACTTAAGTATCTATCTATTTAAATATATCGTCACTCGGTACCTACATCACAAACCTTAATCGAGCTTACCGTGGGATTAGGTCGATTCGTGCAAGATGTACCAAGATATACTTCTATTTGTGTAATAAATGTAACCTAGAACTTATGACACATCTTAAATTTTAAAATTTGGTATAGAGTCGAGTCGCCGTCGAGTTATTAATTTTTTTTTCTCAAACTTGCTACGGAATGTTGATGTTACTTACTATAAATTAAACCCGGAAATACTATGTATCCGCCGTATCCGGTGTCATGTGCTAAGATGATATGTAAAGAGATTTCATGTATTTATTTCACACCTAGGACTGCAAACATACTGTCTTTTGTTTTGAAACGTCAAATTGTGACACTAGTCAGCCACAGAAAAAAATAACCTAATGTCTATACCACCAGTTAAGAAGATACCTCAAACAGATTAAAAAAAAATTTAGGCGCGAATGTTTTTTTAATGTTTTACGATACTGTACTATTGGTTTATTTACAAATGAAATAGTATGATTCGGCGAAATCAGTTCCTTTTATTTCATGGCAAGTTTGAGAAAAGCGCTATACAAATCTCGGCGAGAAACAGGGTTACAGGCCGCGTATTCCTATCTGGCCTCACTTCCTTCGGCCAGATATATCTATTTGGCCTGTAACCCTTCGTTTCCCGACCTCTATAGTAGTGTACTAATAATGTGCGAAGACCTCGAAACTTAGCCCTGGTTCACATTGCAGCAATACGCCGAACGTGCAAGAACGCCCTGCGATTGAACCGCGCGTGCTTCCGCGGGTTGTCTGCCTACAACCTGTTCCGTGTGAGCGCCGCTTTCCCGGCGCGCCTGCTGGCCGCACTCGCGGCGTATGTCGTCGTCTTACTGCAGTTCGCTTTCTTGTAATAGTGCATTACTATAGAGGACGGGACGAAAGGTTACAGGCCAAGATAAATCTGGCCGAAGGAACTGAGGAGCCGAGATTTGTATAGTGCTTTTCTCAAACTTGCAATTAAATAAAAAATCGAAAGTGATTTTCACAATACACAAACAAATAAGTCAAAGAACCAAACGAATCTGCAAAATAATAAAAAAAAAACAACTTACACGTCATTTTTTTTAACTATTCGAGATATTTTTTTACCCGGTGACATTGACATTAGTTCTTTTTTTTTACGGTGAAATGCCAAGATGTTCTGTCACTTTACAATTTACTTCCGGTATTTAACTTTTCAAAGCCGGTTCCTTCTAGTACTTTGCAGTCCTAAGACTGCAAAGTAGTTATGAAATGCCTTTACATATCAAGTTCAATCATCGAACCAGCGATATGGTACTTCCGGGTTTAATTTGACGTACGTAATGACAACATTTCATTGCAAGTTTGAGAAAACTTATTATTCAATGTTTTTCTCAAACATGCAATGAAATATTGTCTTTACGTTCCTTAAAATAGACTCGGAAGTATCGATTTTAGGGCGCAATAACTCACTGGGATGGAAATGGAATTTCATAACACTTTTCAGACTTAGACTTTCGACAACATTGTCATTTTTTGTATTTCTTTGTATGTTTGAGAAAAGCACTATACATGCCTCGGCGTGAAAACGGATTCCCGGCCTCGTTACCTATCCAGCCTCGCTCGCACGCTAGCTCGGCCGTATATACCAACTAGGCCGGAAATCCTCATTTTCCCGGCCTCTGATGTAATGTACTGTTACAGTAACTGTACATTGGAATTATAATCCCCAAAATTGTCCACCTTCCTGATATAAATTGATGATGTGAAACCATTGTCAGACCATTGTCTTATTTATCAGAATTATTAGACTCTGACGAGATGAGCTGCATATTGATTGTTTGATATATCAGAATACGATTAAAAGGTTTATCAATTATTAGATTTATTAGCCTATATCAGTCCACCATTCATTTATTGAAAACTGATGATAGGTGCCGTGCAGTGCAGTGACTTCATATTTAGTGAACTAACCCTTCGTGACGATTATGGGCATTTCCCTCCTATTGCGTCCAGATAGGCTAATTTAACACTTTGAGCTCGGGGAACTCCCGAGGGGAGTTCTCTGTGGGAGGTCCATTTTCGCTACAAAGCGGCCACGAGCGTAGCGCGTAGCACTCGTCCGCAATGAAAGTGTTAAACTTTTAACCAGCGTAGTCTAATATGTCAGACAAGCAAAATCTAACTCAGCTCGCCAGAGTCTGATAATTCAGACAAATAAGACGATTGTTTGCTGAAATCGCGAAACGTCTGGTTGATGTAACTAAAGACCGAAGAGCTGGCGACTTCCTCGCACAACGCATCAGTATTGCGATACAGTGAGGAAATGCCGCCAGCATGCTCGGTACAATGCCACAAGGGCTAATCTTAGATATAGGTTAGGTTAAGTAGATTAGTTAGATTTAATCTATGTACATAAATTGTAGTTTTGAAAATAAATATATATTAAAAATGTTCTGATTTGGTTTTTATGACTTCCCACCCGAAGGCAAGCTCTATCTATAGTGGCGACACGGGCACGATTGATGAAAAATTCTGTCCAGAAATTGGGCTTAAGGCATATACTTTCGTTGAGCAGGGTGGCTACTATGATCTATTAATGTTTAGGACCTAATCTGAGGGGAATCGGCCCTAACTGTCAAGCAGTGTCATGGTAGCCCCCACAGAATTAGATTTGGATAGAAGAAACAAGTTCATTCATTTGTATGGCGGCCGAGCGTGTCAGATTATGTACTGAAGTTGTTACTTGCCTATGATTTTAAATATGTCTCAGGCCCTTGAGTATTCATATTTTTTTGTGTTGTTGCAATTAATAGTACTTAAGGAGGCATTATTAATGTTTTTGTTCACTTCAACTTACAAAATTTGACGCCCGAAAGCTGCAAGCTGCGATTAAAGACGGACAACTCAGTAGATTTTACTGAGTTCATTTGACACGCTAAGTAGACACGTTTGCTTGATCTATGGTATATATGACATCTGTGGTAGCCCCCCTGATCAGTGTTGATGATTTCGTCCTATTAATAAATTATGAACGCACCCTCCGTTGACGACGACGTTGAACCCGAGAAGCACCCAGGGCAGGAACATGGCGCGGAACCTCGTGCCGAACCAGAACGACACGATCACATCCTTGTTCAGCTGGCACCACACGTACAGCACCGAGATCACCATGGGGATCATTAGTAGCTGAAATAATAGAAATATCTTATAAATATTGGATGTCATATACCAAAGGAAAAACGACCAAAATCACCAACGTCCTAGGTGGGAATCGAACCCACGTGCACAGCTTTCGCGGCTGATGCCTGCACCGCTCGGCCACTCGGTCTTAGCAACAGCCAGTCAATTTTCTCGGGTATATGCAATCCCTTACAAGGCTAAAAGGCTAGAAATATCTTTTTAGAACATGGTTTCTTAACCATTACGGCTTTTGGGATGAATGAGCACATCAAATGCTCGACAGCCCACTCGATTCCGGCCGAGTGTCCCTCCAAAACATACATATAATTTTGTTAGTCCAGACTTTAATTTTACCCATAATTGATTACGGTGATGTGTGCTATCCAGACTTAAATGAAGAACTACTGGACAAATTAGACAGGCTATTGAATAATTGCATTAGATTTATTTACTGTCTACGTAAATATGATCATATTTCTTCCTTTCGCTGGTTTCCCATCCGAATACGCCGCAATATACGCATGCTTTGCACCCTCTTCTCTATTATTAATAGTCCTCAATCTCCCGAATACCTAAAAACTGTTTTTCTCTTTTAAGGCGTTTCGCGTGTGTGTGAGCTCCGCTCTTCGGGCAACCTGTCTCTCACCATACCTTCTCATCGAACGGGTTTCATGTCCAATTCTTTTTCTGTACAAGCCGCTCGTCTTTGGAACGCTCTCCCCACCAGCATCAGACAGTGTCCGAATAGGTTTGCTTTTAAGAAATCTTTAAGGCTATACATATATGTATACAGTCTGTAAGTCTAATACGGGCGATCAATTAAACCAGGCATGGGATTCATTAGTGTAATCATGGATTACAAGGTTTTTTTAAAGTTACTCTCAATTATGACCCCACAGAATTTTTTTAAGATTTTCGGAGCAGCAATGTAGGTACGAACATTTGTTATTATTGATATGGCAGTTATGTCATCTGCTTTTGAAATTAGCTGTCATCGAGTCTTTAACTCGCGTATGTTGCTCTACATTGCGCGCCGAATTATTTTGTATGGAAAATTTTGTTGCTCTAATTTTAAGTAAAAGTTATTTCAATGTACTATTATATCGTAAACTAACACCCGTTAAGAGCTTCGCCCGTATTAGACTTACACCCTGTATATGTAACTCTTATGGCCTGATTCACAATATCCGTCGGATAATGTTATCACTACCCATTTCCCCAGGCATATAAAAAGGACAGCTAACATTTATCAGACAGATATAATACGAGTATTTTATAGAGGTAAAGAGATACCTCTAAGAGAAGATTGTTTCGTAATACTTGCGGCCTGTTTCATAATGCTGCGATTAATATATCCATACATCCGTCAGATAAAATGATCACTTCCCTTCTCTCCAGGCATATAAAAAGCACAGCTAACAGAGCTAAGGACAGATATATTTTATAGAAATACAGGGTGGTCCAAACATTGACGTAAAAAAATTTTTTTTTGATTCCTCACGTCATGGGCTATCAGAATATACCCCATGTATGTTAGCCGATTTTTTGTAGTTTTCGAGTTACGAATTTTTGAATTTTTTTTTCTTTTAGAAATTCTGGAGTGAAGAATTTTTTATTAAAAAAAAACTATTCGGTTTTTTTAATAGTTTATTTTTGTAAAAGTATTACTACAAATAAAGCATTTACTGATAAAAAAATTAACGTCCTCACTTTGATACAAGTAGGATAAAAAAATACCAAATTCAAAATTTTACGGAAAAACGCATCAAATTAGCATTAATATACGTAAATAAAAAAAAAAAACATATCCCAAGGATTTTTGGTATTCTAAAGCCTGCCCTAAGCCTTAAGCCTTCGTAAAAGCAAAAAAAAGTGATACTTAATGATGAGGATTTTTCGGAATAGTCGGTTAAATAAACTTAAAAAAAGCTATTAATGTTTTATTTAAAAATAAAGTAAAATTTCGTCTGTTTTGTTGTTCTTATCAATAAAAAAAGACAGAAAATACCGCGAAAACTCAATTTGTGTAAAATACGAAATTTTACTTTATTTTTATATGAAAAATTTAGAAGGTTTTTTTTTAAGTTTATTTAACCAACTACTCCAAAAAATCCTCATCATTAAGTATCACTTTTTTTTTGCTTTTACGAAGGCTTAAGGTCTAGGGCAGGCTTTAGAATACCCAAAATCCTTGGGATATGTTTTATTTTTTTTATTTACGTATATTAATGCTAATTTGATGCGTTTTTACGTAAAATTTTGAATTTGGTATTTTTTTATCCTACTTGTATCAAAGTGAGGACATTAATTTTTTTATCAGTAAATGCTTTATTTGTAGTAATACTTTTACAAAAATAAACTTTTAAAAAAACCGAATAGTTTTTTTTAATAAAAATTTCTTCACTCCAGAAATTCTCAAAGAAAAAAAATTTCAAAAATTCATAACTTGAAAACTACAAAAAATCGGCTAACATACATGGGGTATATTCTGATAGCCCATGACGTGAGTAATCTAAAAAAAATTTTTTGACGTCAAGGTTTGGACCACCCTGTATATGTTGTGTCCTAACCCTTACGGGTTGTTACATAATCCCAGGAATCCCAGGATTAATACGAGTATATTCGTCAGATAAAATGATCACCACTCATTTCTCCAAGCATATAAAAAGGACAGCTAACATTTATCAGCTGACAGATATATATTATAAGGGAATGGTGAAACAGGCCTTTAGGAGTTTAGGCAAATTTTGAGACAATCATGTAGATCAGCCCAAACAACTTTTGCTACTGGATTAACCCAAAACCAGAACTTCAGGTCTATACTATACTGTATAATGCTGTTCTAAGCACGCCAGAAGTCTGGTAGGTAAAGGTCTTCTCCAAAGCCTGTCAGATTATTCTACCTTGTGTAGATAGGACCCAATATTTTTGTGCCATTGTGTAGAGCAAAAAATTCTATTTAAAAAAAAAACACAAAATCTGGGTCTAAAAATATGTCCCTTGTGAGATATACATTGCTAATTTAAGGGTTACGTTGTTTGACCAGTGTGGTAACGGTCGGCCCCTCATCTTTATGCCCAAAAGTCCAGACTGTTAGAGGAAGAGCCCATCTAACCTTGAGGGAGTGCTTTATTAATTTATTTCTTTGCTAATATGCAGTTTCTAGTTATCACTAAAAATTCCAAAAAAGTAACCACTTGATTTGTTAAAAGGACATTTTAATAAACAAATTGCATATAAAACTCACCGGCATATTAATCAGAAACCCAATAGCAACACAGACCAGCCAGTTGAACACCAGCATCGTGAAGTAATCAGCCGGCTTGCCAGCGAACATGCCGGACTCCAGGCGCTCCGAGTAACTGTACAGGAAGTAGCAGTTCACCAGGAACGGGAAGCTCGGAGGGAAGTAGAAGAGAGCAGTGAGCGGGCGCCATATCTAGAATAAACCAATATTTAGTATCAATAGGCATCATAAATTTAATTATCTTGTTTCATACCACTCTCTCACACTTTTGATTCCACTCAGTATATAAAGAAAATATAGTGCACTTGTATTTCTTACACTAGATCTTAATATACATCAGAAATTTTAAGCAAAATATCATCTCATACAAGAATCACCACTGCATCATGTTTTTTAGGGACACAAAATAAGACAACCAATATAATTTGTCCCAGCCCCTCATTCATAAACTTTGTTAGAACATTCAATTTCAATTTCCAAGCCATTATTTCTGATGTATTATCATTAATACAATTATAATATTACTTAACACACAATTCTATATGCGAAAACCTGTAATTGGCTTTGCTGTTACATATTGAACAAAACCTGTATTTGTTACTGTTAGCTGTTGGTTTTCTGAATAAATAAAATAAAATAAAAAAAACAATTCTAATCAGCGTGTCCTTTCAATACAAAGGCCTCCTGCTTTTCCTTCCAGGTCCGGGGACCTGTCTCTTGCAAGCCTGACCCACATGGGGCCGGCAAATCTCCCCTGAGGTCGTCTGCCATCTCATTTGTGGTCTTCCGATTTTTCTCCATTTCATCATCGTCATTCTATTTGTCCTTTTCTCATTGCTTCCGATCATATGGCCTGTCCACCTCCATTTCGCAGTATTAGAACATAGAAGTAAACAATACTTAGCTTGCTATATTAGAAGATATTTATGAATAAGGGGGTTCAATATTATTATTAAAAGTGGAAACTGGTTTGGCTATGAATTCATTGAATGTATTAGCTGGCCTTTTATGTTTCACTGAATGTAGATAGATGTAAAACAACCATAATTCATGAACATAATTAAACACACTGACATGGCAATATTGTGACTTTATGGGATCTATGAATAAAGTGTGGGGAAGCTTTTACCCTAAAGAGATCCTTAATTAGTAGTAGTATTATAATTAATATACAGAGGCAGCAACAAAGCTATTTTGTAATATTGGTTTTTATTGTGATTTTTACTCTTCCGGCTTGGCTAGGTCCTTTTATATAAATTAGACAAAGTGTAAAACAATTTAGTTATTACACTTTGATGTAATATTCTCAATCAACTAGTCAACATGGCCTTCATTTCAATTATTTACTTGTTTACTTAGAAAGTTCAATAACCACAAGAATTAAGATTTTACTACTATTACTTTTCCAATACAATCCTAACTATCAACACTGGATACAAGAAAGTGATTTTAATGTCTGAATTGTAGAGAAAAACTAACAGAAGTAATAGTAAACATGTATAGATACTTACTTGAAATTGCGAATAAAACGGCGTCCACCAAAGGATTAAGTTTAGTGGATTGAAGAAACCGAACTTAGCTAAAATACTGATGAGTACAGTAGCAGTCAACCAGTTACGAGTAAAGAATGGTATTCCGTAGTAAAACTCACTAAACTCAGTCATTTTCACGTAATAATGCCGGTTTCTGTGTATAATAAACAACAATAGGATACCAATGTATCCGACCACTTCTTAGTGCATAAGATTACACCAACAACTAAATGCAATGCCGATCAGTATAATATATGTTTTTGGTAATGTGTTACAGTGATGTCATCGCATACGTGTACTTAATTCATGAATGTGTATTCTTCTTTATTGTTTTTAGTGACTACGAAAAGATAGAGAAATGAAGTAAGTAAACGATAGGTTATTTATCTGTCAGATTTGAAGTTTCTAAACGTCAAGAATCGAATGAATGACGTGGCAGTGACGTACTCATAGCGATGTTTCGAGGAGGGTTCCTTAAGTTACCATACGGAACCCTGGTTAACGAAGAATATAGTCTGGCAAAACGGTAAATTACCGGCGGTAAACACAAAAAGCTAAAAAGGTTGTTGGTAAGACGATTTAAAACCTACGTTTCTTCAAATAGGCTGTCGTCAGCTGGCGGAAACGGTAAATAGGCTGCCGTTTCCGCCAGCTGACGACATTTACCAGAATATAAAACTCAATACGAGTAATACTATCACTATTATGCTTGTAACGAGGGGCCGCACATAGTGTGCCACTAAGAGGGATAGACATAGTCACAGACTACTAAGAAGATACTACGTATAGGTGACGTATTCAACGCATTTGTCTGGCACTTAGACTTAGCATCTACGTGCCACACACACAAAAAATAGTGGCACAGTGATAAGGACGGACGATTATCGTTCCTTTTCACTTCCACTAGTAAAAAGTTTCATAAGACCATCCCTTTCGTTCTTGCTATTATTATTACGTTGTCAAATCCATATCCATATTCTATATCCATGGCTTGTAAAATATAGTCTGGCAAGTAGACTGTAAAAATGTAAGTGATGACCGGAAGTGTTTTTGTTAGAAGAAAAATCTAGGCCACACACAAGAAAAATATTAGAACTTTTTACTGTCACAACGCTTTGGATATAGTATTAAATAATATAAAAACTGGAACTAGTATCAAATCAAAAATACAATAAGCACAAAGCTCAAAACTGATTGCCAGACCATACCTACTCGAATTGATTTCGATGACATAGGAAATCCGCAATCCTTATATTATAAAAGAGTCTCTTCCATTTGCATTACTTATTCAGGAAAGACATACATACATAATCCCTGATGTGAAAATGTGACTGCCAGAGATTCAACCAAGTACCATCGACAAAATTAAACCATTTACTCAGCATTCGTAGACATTTTAGGAGATGGCGTTTGTACATACATAAATGAAAAACCGTAAAACATCTTATTATATTATTTATTACAAATTAATTCAGTGTAAGTTCATACACAAAGTTAGATTACATTACAATACTAATATGTACAAAATATATTTAGGACAAAGCCAGTAGTAAAATGTTATGGTTTACAAAGGAAGTAGAAGAAAGCAGAGTTGGGCAAAAAGTAATTCTGATTACAACTGTCAAATTGACAGTGTCAATTACATTGTACAGTCGGGTTCAAAATTGCAAGGACAGTTTATGAATGAATTCAGTCATACATCGTCCATGCAATTCTGAACGCCACTGTACATAAATTTGTGTAAATGTATTGTAGTGTAATGAATGTAGTGAATCAACTTTTTTCTGTCTGTTATTGCCATGGTTACAGTCGCCTGAGTCACGCTGGTTTTATTCAAAATTATACATGTTTGTTGGTGGCCCATTAAGGAAAGGCCTTATTAACACCAGAAAAATGTATATTTTAGAATAGAATAGAATAGAATATATATTTATTGCAGACACACTACAAAAAGCACCTTAATTAAAATACATCTTACGAGGTAACAATTACATGGTAATACAACAAAGAATGAAAACAATCAATACCACAGAGAAATATAGGTGCCGCTGTAGTTGCTGCAAACGGACACCACTCAGCATAATGCCATGACAGTGCCACAGCGCTGGTCTTCCGTGGTGCCCGGCGGCGGGAAATAGGCTGGAGTGCCTATATATATTTTCATAGTTTAAGTGGCACAATTTTGAATAAAACCAGCGTGACTCAGGCGACCCTAACCATACCAAGCAATAAGACAGAAAAAAGAAGATTCAACCGTGTAGGTACTTCGTAATTTAGATTACAGAGTACTTTGTGGAAACTTAAGAATACTAACATATTATGTATGTCATATCGATCGTGACTCCATTCGACGTAAAAAACAACACATACAATACATAAGACCGTTTCAATCACACAACCACTCAATATTATCTATAAAAATAACATTTATATATTAATATTATACATTCAGTTTTTGTTGTTTATTCTACTTGTTACATGATTACATATATTTAAAAGATGTTATTGCGATTTATATTTAATAAATCATATTCAATTTTTGATATATTGCGACATAGGATCGATTTATGTACGTATTTGCCGTTTACTACAGGCGACCTCATTGTCAAATCGAATAGTTTCTATGATAACATACTAAACCCCCTTATTTCGTTTTGTAACTTAGCAAGCTCATAAGTATAGTTCGTTTCTTTCCGTCCCATAGAAACATTGATATGACGGAGAGACAAACGTTACTTATCAGTATGCTAGGTCAGCTCTCCTACACTTATGAATAAGTGGGGAAGTTTGTGTTACAGAAAATGAGTATTCATTTATATTTTTTGCTTGCCTTGTTTTTATCGGCCTATACATAAAATAACATTTATATATTAATATTATACATTCAGTTTTTGCTGTTTATTCGACTTGTTACATGATTACATATATTTAAAAGATGTTATTGCGATTTATATATAATAAATCATATGCAATTTTTGATATATTGCGACATAGGATCGATTTATGTACGTATTTGCCGTTTACTACAGGCGACCTTATTGTCAAATCGAATAGTTTCTATGATAACATACTAAACCCCCTTATTTAGTTTTGTAACTTAGCAAGCTCATCATAAGGTATAGTTCGTTCCTTTCCGTCCCATAGAAATATTGATATGGCGGAGAGACAATAGTACATTGTGCATCATGTACATTGGAGGTAAGTATGGAATCACTAACGAGAGTGTTAGAAGCCCGACGCCGATAGGCGGAGGGCTTTTATGACTCGAGTTAGTATTCCGCTTACCGACCGTGATTCATACAATGTTTTTCATCACACTTGCCGACAAAAAAATAAGTTTTAAGATATAATATTATTAAATGACGTACTGACATTTCTATTACTCCCTAGGGAATTTCACTTTTATATTACTCCCGCTACGCACGCAACCAATGGCGCGCTTAGACAGCAAGTGTGATGAAAACGTTACTTATCACAGTATGCTAGGTCAGCTCTCCTACACTTATGAATAAGTGGGGAAGTTTGTGTTACAGAAAATGAGTATTCATTTTTATTTTTTGCTTGCCTTGTTTTTATCGGCCTATACATACATAAAATACAGTGTGTGGCCTATAAAATGGGCGAAAAATTCAATGGGTGACTCTTTATACGAAATAATCCTTCTATAATAATAATAATTAAGTCCACTTTATAAATATTAGATGTCATATACCAAAGAAAAACGACCAAGATCACCTATGTCCGAGGTGGGGATCGAACCCACGTACTCAGCTTTCGCGGCTGATGCCTGACCCCTCGGCCACTCGGTCTTAGCAACCACCGGTCAAATTTCTCGGGTATATGCAATCCCTTACAAGGCTAGGCGCCTTTGACCATTCTCTAAGGGCAAGCACTAACTACATGCCTGCACCTCCTATTTAGAATACTTTACAGTTTTCGAAATTATTGTTGATTAGCTTAATAAAGCATCATTTTATTTTTCGCCGCTATTTTAGGCCAGACACTTCTATAGGTACCTATAGCTTCAAGACTAGCCAAAACAATGCCTGTCCAATGGATTCGTCCACGGTATAAAGTTCACAGGCCTCCCAGGGTGTGTCCGCGGCCCCACTGGTGGGCCTCGGGGGCCGGCGGCCTCACGGCGGCGGCGGCGGTGGGGCCGGATGAGGGGCCGAAGTTGTTCGCCCGCCGGTAGTCGGGGAAGTATTTCTTTCTGAAAATAATATTGCTTAATGTAGGATCGCAGGATGAAATTAAGTTTTTGATTGTGATGACTCGAATTGAAATTTATGTAGGTATATGTATACTATGGCTAACCAGCTTGTCAGTAGAAAAAGACGGCATAATCTAATTTTCTATGGGAAGCAAACTTCTTCGCGTCTACAATTTTGAAATTTTCTTCATGAAAATTTTCTAAATGAATTTTTCTGCATGTCGATTAGTTTCATTTTTCAAAATTGTGAAATTTTCTCTGACTTTGCTCACGCCCTAAGTTTCTCTGATATAAAAATGATATATGTATATTATGTATTTAAAATTTTATTGTGATTGGATAACGTTTAGAGGTTGCACACTTTTGAAAGTGGAGCCAAAGCCCCATACATTACGAAAAAAATTACTTTGTTATAAATTCATAAAAAATAATGAACCAACACTAAAATTACTTGGGAAAGTAGATTCTATCGTCAAATATAAAAAAAGGATTTTATTCTTTAAGCACGTGTGTGAATTTACTTTAACCTTAATATGGTATTATTTATAAAGTAACCTAGATCCCGGTTTTTTACTTAATTTTAGGCCATAATTGGATGTTTACATATAGTACAGTAATCTATTATAGTTATGAATGTAGTAAAACACTGGGAATTAGGTTTTCATAAAAGTAATATTTTTTTGAATTTATACCTACTTCCAAAGAATAAGTTCTGATTTTTAATATATGACATTAAATTCGACTTGTCCATTCTTTTTTAGTGTTGGTTCATTATATTTGATTAATTTATAACAAAGTAATTTTTTTCGTAATGTATGGGGCTTTGGCTTTACTTTCAAAAGTGTGCAACCTTTAAACGTTGTCCAATCTCAATAAAATTTTATATATATCATTTTTATATCAGAGAAACTTAGGGCGTGAGAAAAGTCAGGGAAAATATCACAATTTTTTTTTGCCCATACAAAAGTGAAACACCCTATTGTCGATGCATTGGCGAGTGTGAATATTTATACAAGTAAAGTCAAGTTTTGTTTATTTAATTTGGTTAATACCTTTGCTAAGTTTACACACTGTATGAAAAGTAAATAATTAATACTCATATCAAATTTAGTGCAAAAAAAATATTATTTTGTGTAGTATTTATTGAAAAGATGAATATTTTTCGATTACGGTGTATTAAAAGTGTTTGATGGGTACATATATTTATTGAAAAAATTGTTTTATTTTTTTAAATTTCGTACTCTGAAAACGGTGTCGGCCATGATGTGACGTAATAGGATCTTAAACTAACTTCATGTCGAATCTTATACGAGTGAAATTCGCCATGGACATGTAGGCATGTAGCTTTGCTGTGACATTGACATAACATAAGTGACATGTCAAATGTTTGTTTTCAGTTTGAGTGACGTCACACCACAGATAATCTAAGCATTAACATGGCTAGTATCGTTTTCGCGTGGTAATGAAAGTTTAAATTTTAAGTTATACTTTTGCGGTTTTCTAGGTCAATAATATAAGACTAACTTTAAAAATGGGTCAAGTAGCCTATTCATGTTTCCACAAAAAGTGATCACCCTCAACTTTTTTGTAGATATTCATTGCCAATGCCATATTTAATGGTTTTATAGCACAAAAATACCACAAAATATTAATTTTCGTGTATGTTGTAAACCGTTTACTCAGGGTCATCTACAGAGTACGTTATTATTTTTTTTAACACCACAATGGCGGCAAACAAGTATTTGGCCTGCCTAGCATTGAAAATTTCCGTATAAAATCAGGTTTCTCTCTGTAGTAAATCAAACACCGAGCTTAGATAGCAACTGATTTATTAATATAACCACGGGTAGACTTCAGATTGTGAATCTACCTACAACATCTTTCCCTTAAAAATAACAAGTTTCTATATATTAAAAAAGTACCTATAAACTAAACAAAAGTAAGATGCGATTAACATCATTACCTAAACTGTCCCCTTTTATAAAAAAAAAATGTATAGTAGGTAATTATTGTTACCTACAATGGAGGAGGATAGGTAACTGATATCTGCGTTTACTTAAAATTAAACATAATTAGGCGTATCATTATTGGTTTACCAAACTATTAATGTCAATACCCATTTTACGAGCTCTGTTGCGAGTAAGAGTGGGTTCGTTCGGTTTTGTAACTTGGTTAGTATCGCCTGGTACAGGGTTCGGTACCTGCGCCTGTTTGTCGGGCAACAAAAATGCCGCAGGCGAACGCTTTACATCAGGCGGAATCGAACCTTGTACCGGCAACGGCGGCGTCCACTGACCAGGTGCCACCGCTGGCTCGCACTTAATCAAATGTCGGCGATTTCGACGGTATTCCATGCCCCTTCGATTTTTAATAATGTATGACCTGGGAGTATTACAGGTTTTTACAATTTTCCCTCTCATTTTATTAGTTACACTGGTACGATCCATTATAATAACGTCATCGCCGACATTTAGTTTAGAAAGATTTCTACAACGTTTATCTCGTCTGTTTTAATTTTATTCTGCTGTTTTAATAGCTCCTTATGTTGCTGTTTATTTAGATTAACCGGCTCCAATAGACTATGATGAACGGGTAACCTGCAATTTAACCTTCGACCCATTAACAATTGCGCAGGTGAACCAATATTTCCGCGCGGTGTATTTCTGTAACTTAACAAATCTAAATAAAAATCAGTACCACTATTCACTGATTTTGTTAAAATCTTTTTTATGGCCTGGACAGCCCTCTCACTCTTTCCATTAGACTGGGGGTAGTGGGGAGACGAAGTTACATGATCGAATCCCCACTCACCTTTAAACCGGTTAAAATCGCGACTCGTAAATGTAGTAGCGTTATCAGTAATTACTGTTTGCGGTATACCATACCTAGCAAAGTTTTCTTTCATAACATTAATCACTGATAACGATGTCATGTTTTTCAACTGAGCCACCTCTATAAATCCCGAAAAATAGTCAACCATTATTAAAAAATATTGTTTTCTGTACTCGAATATATCCATTCCTATTTTACACCATGGAAGTTCGGGAATAGGTATTGGCAACATCGGTTCCCTCGCTGGAGCATTCTGACACTCCTGGCAGGCCTCACAGCGCCGCACATAGTGCTCGATGTCGCGCGTGATGCCCGGCCAGAATAACACTTCTCGCGCGCGGCCCTTGCAGCGGTCGATGCCCTGATGACCATCATGAATTACTTCCAACATTTGTTGTCGTAATGTGGCGGGGATAACAACAAGTCGGTTTTTAAATATTACATCTGCTATAATTTGCAACTCGTCTTTATATGACCAATAACATCTTAGTTTATCTATGACGTCCCGCTTATACCGCGGCCAACCATTAATTATATACCATTTTAGTTGACATAATAAATCATCTTTTTTAGTTTCATCTCTTACTAATTTCAGTTTACTTTGCGACATCTGTATATTATGCAATAATTGATTAACTTCGTACACGACACCTTTATTTACCGAGTCATCATATAAATCTGGAAGGGGCGCGCGCGATAAGGTATCAGGTATGTACATATATTTACCGGGTTTGTAACAAACCTTCAAATCGTAACTTTGCAAACGTAACAACATTCTTTGTAAGCGTACTGGGATAGTGTCTAGTGACTTTTTGAAAATACTCTCTAACGGCTTATGGTCAGTTTCCACGAGGACATTTTTTTGACCATAAATGTACTGATGGTACTTCTCGCACGCGAATAAAATTGCGAGCATCTCTTTTTCAATTTGCGCATACCTAGTCTGTGTGTCGGTGAGCGTGCGCGAGGCGTACTCCACCACGCGGCCGCCCTGCAGCAGCGCGGCGCCCAGCGCCACGGCGCTGGCGTCCACCGACACCACGACGGGCTGCGTCGCGTCGAACAGCGTCAGCACCGGCGCGTTGCATACTAACTTCTTTAATTTCGCTAACGCGGCCTCATGCACGGAGTCCCAACACCATACGGATTCCTTCTTAAGAAGTCTGGTAAGTGGGAATGTATGTTCCGAATAGTTAGGAATAAATTTGGATAGAAAATTAATTGCACCCAAAAATCGCTCTAGCGATTTTTTATCTTTAGGGGAAGGCATGTCTTTTATGGCCCTAATTTTTTCCGGATCAGGTTTCATGCCATTTTTATTAAAAACATGCCCCAGATAAGTTACTTCCTCGAGACACATCCTACACTTATTTTTATTAAATTTCAAATTAATTTCTCTTGCCCTTTTTAATAATTTATTTAACCGTTCGTCGTGTTCTATTTTTGTGCGCCCCCAACAAATTATATCATCGATAAATGAATCCACTCCGTCTATATTTTCTAACAACTGCTTAATCTTGGCATGGAATACTTCCGATGCACAGCTTATACCATATGGTAACCGAAGATACTGATACCTACCAAATGGTGTACCGAACGTGCACAAGTCCGCGCTCTCGTCATCCAACTGTGTAGCCCAAAATCCGGAATTGGCATCTAATACAGAAAAATATCGAGCACCGTGAAGTTTCGCAGCTATTTCATTGATAGTCGGCAGTTGAAAGTGAGCGCGCTGTACGGCACAGTTGAGCGGGCGGGGTCCAGGCAGATACGGAGCGATCCATTTTTCTTAGTCGCGATAACTAACGCATTTACCCATCGTGTAGGATGACTAACTTTACGGATGACTCCTAATTGTTCCATTCTATCCAGTTCTTGCCGTAATTTGTCATGTAAACCAATCGGCACTTTACGAGTCGCACTAATAACTGGCTGAACCGTTTCGTCTACCACTATGTGGTACTTACCCGGAAGACACCCTAAACCCCTCAAATAAATCACTATATTCCGATAAATTAACAGAATGAATGCGCTTAATTAACCCTAACTCGATACAACTGTCACGTCCCAGTATGCTTTCACAACAAATATCGGCTATCGCAAATTTTAATTTATACATGCGGTTCTTATAATACCAATTCATAAATAAAATACCCTTAATAGGAATATTATTTTTGCTAAAAGACTCCAATTTCGTGTTTTTTCTATTCACTATCATTTTTGGATCATAACCTAGGTACAAATATCTCTCATAGGACATAACATTTATATCCGCACCGGAGTCGAGTTTAAAATGTTCATCTCCACACTCACCTCTTAGAGTCTCATACCAGTCGTCCGACGACAAGTTTACCGAAGAAACGTTAGCAATCACGGGTATAAAAAACGATTCGCACCTCATCACTCAACTCATCATCATCACACACCCCCGCAATGTCGTACATTTTTCTATTCACCGATTTATGCGCACACACACACGGGCAAAATGTCCGTACCCGTGGCACATAAAGCACTGCACCCCCATTAGCCGGACACTTGCCGGGCTCGCAGGCCTGGCCGCAGCCCGGAAACGCCGCGCGGGGCGCCGCGACGCCGCCACCGCCGGACCCGCGCGCCCCCGGCGCCGCGCCCCGGGCGCCAGCGCCCGCCGCCTCGGGCCCCGCGGCCGGCCCTGCCGCCGCGGAGCTGCACCGCGTCCCACTTGTGAAGGTCC
>JALPQI010009862.1:0-54664 GCA_025490895.1 Thaumatotibia leucotreta | reverse complement strand
AACAGGACTGTTTTTGAAAGGCAATTTAGTGTGGCGTGCGGCTTCCATGTTTTATTTGTTTCTAGGGTCCTGTACAAGGAAATCTACTACTTTTTGTAGGCCTGCTACCGCGAAAACCGAAGTACGTAAATCTCGGGAATTTGTCTTTGTCACTCCAACAGAGAAAAATCCCCGAAATTTTCGAACTTGGGTGTTAGCGGTAGCAGGCTAGACTAGAGATCACCAAATTTTTTTAAAGCTATATAATTCGATAGCTTTTGAAAAAAGAAGAGTTCCTGGCGTCCGAAGAATATAGTAGCTTACGATGAGGCACTTAACCTGGTCGACTTGCGCCAGAGCAGCGAGCAGGCTATAGGAATGTTTCTTCGTTCCCAGCAGGTCAGTCCGCTATGGGAGTAATTATATAGCTGTAAACCTTTTAAATTAAGGCCAGTGACTGCAGACTCATGATTTGTGAAGGCCGAAGCGAGATTGCTAGTAAGTTTCCGAAAACAATTCAGAGAATAAACTATTTTTCGCATATCCGGACTTTTTTGGGTCCTCCACTTTGGATCGGCAGCATTTTCAATTCTAGGTACCATTGAAAGTGCCATTGAAGTTGCAGTGGGTGCTCACAGGCTAATAATGATGATGATTAAAAAAATGTATTTTCCACCACCTATTTCAAGTTTTAGCAAATACATACTTTTTCCCAGACTCTGGAGCAAATATTTTATTTGCGTTGTGTTATTAAGCGTCATAACATAGTACCTACAACCTACACCTACTGGATGTACTGATTAAATTCTTACCTAAGTTTCCTCGCTTTGATCTTTACCTTTATGTCATTTAATTCATTTGGTTACAAAGAAACGCACACACACAATCTATACATATAAACGATCATACTCCTTGCATTCTAACCAACATTGCAACATCAAAGAATCCCTGCCGAATAATTTAGTCAAAACTGCCGGAAACCGAGTAATTGACATCTTCGCACCTGAGCTTGGCACGTGTCCGAGCCAGGAATACGCGTTGCATACCAGTGCATGTCATAATTCAATGGTTCAATACCCGAAAATTGGGGTGATGTTATGCAGCGGCAACGTTTACCTGAGCTGCGATTTGGATTGGTAATAAGCACCTTAAGCATGTGTGTTAGAAGGGTTGCCATCCGTCCGGTTTTCCCCGGATTGTCCTAATTTGGAGGTTGTCCGGTTGGAAGTCTCAAAGTGTCCGGAAAAAACAAGCACTTGAGGTAACACCTCATTGATTTAAGTATTTATCGGCATTGTTGTATACAATTTCTACAGTCCAGGGAAAAAGGATTTGCGCCAAATGCCTGGGTTTTTAAGTCTTTCTGTGGTATTTGGCTTTCTTCTTCTTCAAGTGTCATCTCCATCCAGGAGGTCGGCGACCATACGTCCATATGTCCCTCTATCTTCCGTCATGCGAATCAAACTATGCAAGCTCTCCACTTCCAACCATATATTCCTAGTCCATGAAGTACCACGCCCACGCTTCCCCTCAATTTTTCTTTTACAGGTGTATTTGGCTTACTTTTGCTAATTTCGAAATAACAGCCCTATAAGTGACGCGAGGTTCGAGGGTGAGGTAAACTCACGTCACTAGACTCTAAAGCCACTATTTAGGTAATAAACTTTTGACAACCTCTTTAGTATTATCCTGCTACATGTATAGGTACATCACATCACGTAATCAGCCTGTTTCAGTCCATTGCTGGGCATAAGCCTCTCCATTCCTATGCCTATGCTTCCGGAGTTCCTAAGTTCGCGGTCCGGCCGCATAAACTGTAATGTCCTGTCCATGCCTACTACCGCAAACAAGAGTTCGCTAATTTCGGGCATTTAAGAATTATCGGGCATTAAAGAAGGCGTTATTAGAGTGACAGAGAAAACTCCCCGAAATGTGCGAATTTCGTAATTCGCGGTAGGGCCGTAGGTGTGCAGTGCACTCAAAAAGTTTGTACATTTGAATCCTGTCTTCGATATAGATAAAAATTGGTACGCTGGTTGAATCAATGATGCTGAGCAAGATCCACCGCATTTTCGAAAATGTCCCAGGAAGTTTGTAGGGACTTTTTCTTTTTCTTTGTATGGACTTTCTATCAATATCTAATACGTGTTTTTTTTATGTTGGCACAATAAAGTGGCTCCACTCCACCTGATCGTAAGTGAAAAGTAGAGCCCAAATCGTGGCGGCAACGAACAGGAGACAAGCAGTAACCTGTCAGTTGCCACCGCCTTGCTGGCCCGCTAGATGCTTCTTCACGCTTCGTTTAAAGGGTCCCAACTTATAGGTATGCGGAAACACATGTGCCGGTAAAGAATTCCACTTTTTAATAGTCCGGCATATGAAGGAATTGCCAAATAGTACGTGTGGGAATATTTTCCACGGTGAAGGAGTGACACTGCAAACCGGCACGTATGGTTTTATAACGGAAAGGGGAGGGCGGGATCAGGGAAAAGGGTGATCTCTCAAATGTACAAACTTTTTCAGATATGCTCAGGTAGGTCATGGTAAACACACTTTGTGACTCTTGTGCTCGTGCTAGGAGTTACGCTCGCGCCTGCGCGCTGCACCGATGCGCCGGCGGCGCCGCGGTGGCTAAATTTAGCCGCGGTTATGTCAGACAATGCTATACTCAACGTTACCGTTTCCTGGTTAAGAGCTAAAGGTTTGGCGATTCGCAGGTGTTCAGTCAAGTTTGCACACAATGAAGAAATATCGTTAAATGGTTGTTTTAGGTACCTACTTTGTTACCAATGTTGTATATAATTATTAATACTTTTGTCTGCATCCTTTAACCACTGGATTCAGATATACGAGGGCTGGTTGAAATAAAATCTACTTGGTCAAAAAAAATACGAAAATGTTACTGGCTGAAATGCATTCGTGTTCATTGGTTATTCCTTTTTCAAGTTTTGTGACATTCTTTTGTTTCGGGAGTCTCAATTGTGAACGATTTTCGAATTATTACAATATGTCGGGTGAAAAAAATAAAATTAATAAAATTGAGCAGCGCGTAGTGATCAAATTCCTAACAAAAGAAGGAAATACGCCCTCATAGATTCGAGAGCGTATGTTACGTGTGTTTGGTGATTCGTGCCCTTCCGAATTCACCGTAAAATTCTGGTCTAAGCAATTTAAATTTGGCCGTGAAAGCCTGGAAGATGACCCTCGTAGCGGTAGGCCAGTTTCGGCTATTACGGAGAAAAATGTTGCCAAAGTAAAGAAAATAATTTTAGAAGACCGACGAGTGAAACAGTGGGAGTTAGCTAGAGATGTGGGCATCAGTAAAGAAAGAGTTAACGAAATAATTCATGAGCATTTGAACATGTCAAAGGTGAGTGCACGTTGGGTCCCCAGAATGTTAACGGCTTTTGACAAGGTCAGACGGGTCAAATGTTGTGAGGAGTTTTTGGAAATGAGCCGTGGGATAGAGGAAGAAATTATGTCTAGGGTGGTAACGTGTGATGAAACCTGGATTAGACAGTGGGACCCAGAAAGTAAACAAGAGTCTTTACAATGGAAGTTTAAGGATGAAAAGCCTCCTAGGAAATTTAAAGTCCGTCCGTCAGCGGGCAAACTTATGGCTACAGTATTTTGGGACACGGAAGGTATATTAATGATAGACTATTTACCTAAAAAAATGACAATGAATGCTGAATATTATGCTAACCTACTACACCACCACATAACCAGTTAAGAGATACAATAAAAGAAAAAAGAAGAGGGAAATTAAGCAAAGGAATTTTGTTGTTACACGATAACGCACCTATCCATACTGCTCGCACAACAAAGCTTGCCATGAAAGAAATAGGCTTCGATAACATCGACCACCCACCGTATAGTCCAGACCTAGCCCCCTGCGACTATTTTCTCTTCAGACATCTCAAAAAAGACCTCCGAGGAAGAAGATTTTCAACTGACGACGAAATGAAGGCTGCAGTAACTGACTTTTTTGACGACAAACCAAAAGAATTTTTTTTTCATGGGTTAATGTCATTATTTGACAAATGTAATAAGTGCATCACACTAGAAGGGGACTACATAGAAAAATAAAAAAAAACTGTATACTACAGTCTTTTATTTTATAGTGAGGTAGATTATTATTCAGCCGCCCCTCGTATCAGACAATTCTTTTCAAGCTCACCTCGCCGTTGTAGTACGATGACGCAGGGATCGGATAACCGTTTTTTCTTCATACAAAAGAACGGTTCGAATTCCGTTCGTCGAATTATTTTTCGTTCTTCGGTATATATATTTTTTGTTAATGGAGTAATTAAAAAACACAATGTTACTAATTACATAAAATGTTGACTACATAAAAAGTGTAAAGCATTTAAAAATATTTAGCTATTTCGAGGTTTTTCTAAAAAACCGGTTTCGATCCCTGCGATGACGTATGATGTACGAATTGTACGATGTACATGAAAGACGAAGGTATGATTAGGTTTTTATGGTATGTACATTTTCACTATTATTATACTAGTGCATAAGCACTGATTTGCGTGACCGTTTAAAGGTTAAGAAAGTCCATAATCTACAAAGCCACGGTTGTTGCGAGTGTCCATCGGCGACGGTGATCGTTTACCATCAGGCGATACGTCTGTTCGGTTGCCTCCTATTCCATAAAAAAAGCCTTAATACGAATAAATAAATAATAGCCGTGTGGTGACGGCCGTAATAATACATTTGTCAGGCCACCCCAACCCAACTATACCTATGTCGAGAGTCGACACTCGACTAAGGGATTAAAATTATAGAAGATTCGTGATTGGCAGTAGACACTACTGCGATCGCCAATCCGCTTCCCCAGCCGCTTATAGACATTTATCTTCTATTGCGTCCAGTAGTAGACTGAAATCCTTGAAATATTATAATGATGTGATAATAAATAAATAAATAAATAAATAAATATCTTGGGACATCTTACACAAATCGACCTAGTCCCACGGTAAGCTCAATTAAGGCTTGTGATGTGGGTACTAGGCGACGATATATATAATAGATAGATACATATAGATACTTAAATACATAGACAGCCATGACCAAGGAACAAACATTTGTGATAAATAAATACACAAAGAATGCCCTCGCCGGGATTCGAACCCGGAACCTCCAGCTTCGTAGGCAGGGTCACTACCAACTAGGCTATGGAGTCTGATAATGGGGACTAATAATATAATTTTAACATTAAAAACGTTAATGACAAAATGGGAAAACGGTAACTCGTGAATTTAGCGCTAGTAATTGTGTACCTTTTTGAGAAAACGCTCATGAGTGACAGCGGGATTTGCCCGAATGTGACTAAAGGTTCGTTTGTTTACTGCTTCTGTTGATATTTGATAATTAAATGATGAGGTAGCAACACACCATGCCCGCCATTTGATACCACAAGAGCGATGCCCGCACATGTCACGATTACGAGTATAGCAGTAGGGTTACCACATGCATAAAAAGCGACAGTATCTCGCGGCGACATAAGATTTTCAGTCTTTCTTGTTTTAACATATTATACACGGTGCTTGCGAGCATTGCGAGAGATTTTAACTGCATTCTAGACGTCAAAATAAACAAAAAATATTATGTGACCTAATGTCAAATGTCACCACAAAGATTGTTTTTATTTTTTTTTTACTTTTTAACATATCCAGTAGTTTTTATCAGAGCAACAATTTGTTAAAATGTATTATTTTTAATTTAATTTTAGTGACAGGTTGTTTCGTTAAGTTTATTCTTATTTTATTTTTCTATTGTCAGGCAAAAGGTGTGGTAATATTATCACACATTGTGGTAACATTGTAATCAAAAATAAGTTTTATTACGAGTTACATCGAAAAACGGTTGATTATCTGTGAAACCAAGCAGATACCAGGAAATTTTATACAACATTAACGACTCTAAATAAGGTCAGAAATACAGCATTAAAATCTTTCGCAATGCTCGCGAGCACCGTGTATTATTATATACGCAAAAAACAAATTATAATGCGGTCTTCATTACTACTGGTAGATTTATTAGATTTTTATAAGAAAAAATTATGTCTAGGAATAAAAATTTACGTCAGCTAGTCTTTTCTAACTACAATTTGAATAGGTAAAGAAATATAGCTAATAACTAAATACAAATATGTATAGTAGAGAAGATACTATCCTGACAACCATCCATCACACAAACGAAAATATTTACACCTCGTACAAAAGTAAAAGAAAAACTGACGACTGTCGCGTAGCAAAAAAATGATGAATGATTATGAAACTAAAGAAATTAGAATTTCCCACTCATTACCCAGTAATTGTCAGTGTCGACCTTGTGTCAGCTGGACGGACGAAAACTGGGTCAAAATACTAATAGAAATTTCGCAACTACGGAATGTGTGACACACTTTAGTTTTGTTTACGTTAGGCGCAGACGTTTTTTATAATTGTGAAGTAAGCGGTCAGGGAAGCCTACAGACATTGGTAGTGAATTATTAATTAAATAAATTGAGGGATCATTACATTAAGGTTCATTCAGACCAAACGAGCATTCGCTATTCTAACCCCCTACTCTACGAAATTCGATAATTACACAAAACGTCATTCGTTGATTTCGTAGAGTGGGGGATAGAACAGCGAATGCTCGTTTGGTCCGAATGCACCTTTAACCGAAAGGGACAAACAATACTTAGCGGCTTATAAAGTTAGGAGAAGTTTATGAATAAGAGTTGTATAATAATTGTCAGTTCAAAGTTTCAAACAAAGGGTCTGTGAATGGGCGAATCCATTAGACTGTGACATGACGTCAAATACATAAACTGTCACTGCATGTAGGTCTATGTTGTTTTGTGGACCGTGACTTATATATCGATCTTTGACATTATACCGGCGGTGCCGATATATCAGTCAATGGCGTCCAAAAGGTTAATTCCTCGTTTTTGAACATTTAATTTGGCAGAAGAACTCAGGCGACCGTAACCATGGCAATAACAGACAGAAAAAAGTTGATTCACCCAGATATATCTACACCGTGTTTTTATTGATTTCCGTTAAATTGGACAGGTTACTTGGGACATTAATAGAAGTTGCCTGGTATATCGGCTTTTGTTAATTTCATAAAAACTTTTTTTTCGTTTTCATACATAATAATTGTAATGGCAAGTGTGAGAGAACCTTAACAATAAGATCTCAGGTGACTGACGGCATACGTCAAAATAAGTAACATTACGATGTACCTAATAAAGGTTGCAATATACTTGTTCAGTCATTAAACTTATTTTTTTAATAACTCAATAACAGTAAGAGTTAAGACACTAGTTTCTTAGAGAAATTGATTATTTTTGACCTAAATAAGCTTCCCTTTAATTTAACGGACATCAATAAAAACACGGTGTATATAATCACATATTTGTACAGTTTGTATTCTTTTTAACACAGAATTTTTGCTCTACACAATAAAGAGGTTAAACCGCTTTTTTTTTAACCAATCAATTATTTAATTAAGGATAAGAAAGTGAATTGCGTTTGCAAGAATTGTGAACGTCAAATAAATTATTACCACATTAGCGAGCCAAATAATTGAACAGATTTCTCATTATTTTTTATCAAAGTGCCAAAGACGTGATTTCTCCTGCACTTTTTTCGGCCTGTCGCTGCACATGCTTTCTTGATGACATCATCGCGCGGTCGAAAAGCTCATAAACTCCGTTTTTTACTGGAGCACCCTTACCATTGGTTTTTCCTTAACTAGCTGAAGCTCATTCACATCTCGCCATCTATCTATGTGTCTATATCGGTGTGAGCTATATGCGCTGCTAGATTGACAAATCTCTTACTTTCGTATGCTTAGTAGCAGATCTGCTCATTTCATTTTGGCATTATTCAATCAAAGTCGAATGTTGATTGAACTACTAGGCGCTACCGCTTCACATCATCATTATATCAGCCGGAAGAGGTACACTGCTACACATAGGCCTCCCCCAAAGATTGCCACAATGACCGGTCCTGAGCCACCCTCATCAATACTAAAGGTTAATCAGACTATAGTTTCTGTAGTCCAATAAAACCAATCTAGGAAACCAAGACTTCAAATAAAGTTTACGTCAGATCGTTTTCCAACTAACTCTATCATGAGATTGTCCGGCTCCATGTAATCAGTAAAAGTATTGCATTGTCATCCAACTTTTGAGTTGCAAGATTCCAGCCAAACGATCATATTACGTAATATAATTAATTGCAAGTTAAGTAAACGCTTGTAAAAAAATTATAAGTGAATTTCGGCGAACTCATGGTTCGTAGTAAGGTCAACGGTGACAGTTTATCAATGGGACGTTTTTACAGCCACCCAAATCTAATCCAAATAGAAATTCTTTACCTGCTTTTGGAACGATAGCGGGATTTACCCGGGTAAGAATATTTAACCGACTTCATAAAAGGAGGAGTCTCTCAATTAGACTGTTTTTTTTGTATTTATTAATGTTACTCGATATCTTGATGAACCGATTTTTTTTAATCGAACTTGTATACGTATAACCTCGAGATAGTACCGTTCAGGGTCTGATGATGGGATCTTGGAGAAATTGGTTGAAGCCATTTTTTTTTTAATTCTAATCTACTGACGAACGGTAAACAGTGTGAAACGGAACGACGATCTTTCCTACTACCAACCATTACGATCTACGAACAAATAAAACATGGAAGCCGCACTCCATTCCATACTAAATTGCCTTTCAAAAACGGTCCTGAATTTTAGTTGACAAATGTCACTCCCTCGTCAATGCGTCACGGTAATGAATTTCAATATCAACGTACAAAACTCGAAACCGCCATTTAAAGATGGTTGTGATTGGTCCATCAATGTTATGATAGGCTATAATTCTATAAACATTTGTCAAAAGGTGCGTTCAAACTAAAAGAGCATTCGCTGTTCTAACCTTCCACTCTACGAAATTCGATCGATACACAAAACGTGATTGGTTGATTTCGTAGAACGGGCGCTAGAACAGCGAATGCTCTTTTGGTTTAAACGCACCTAAAGATGTTGCGTCGAAATATGCGCGGTGTTAAGAAAAGTGCTATGTCCTGCCTCCTCCTGCCCATCTTCGCACAATTGAATAATTGTTTTTGGGGGCATTTTTGAGGTGGCATTAAACGTCCATTTCATATAATGGTCGCAGATTACGATGAACTTTCAGTATGAGACCAACATCGAAAGCGTACATGGAAAATTTACTTTAGCATACTATTGAATTCTTAACTAATCACTCACTTTGTATGAGGGGTTACAGTTTTTAAAGATATTTATATTATTACTATTAGTACTACGCTGAAAGTTCATCGTAATGGCTGGTACTCGGTCGGTAGCGGAAACGATCGTTCCCTTCCATCCTGTATATGATAAACATATACTTAATACAACCTTAACGTTACGCATTGACGGGTTGTCCAAGGCCTGTCCCAAAGACACCTCCAAAAATGAGCTTTATATCCTACAGGAAAAGCCTGATGGCATTAAGTCTGTCATTTGTACTCTCCAGTATCCAGTATCTTTATTTTGTCACAATGAGGGTTTTTGATATTTTTTCTGCCACCAGGCGGCGCTAGAGTAGGCGTCGGGTCCACACAGCTGTCACGTTCATACTATTCATAGGTATGTACTTGGACCTAAAATATCGAAATTCTACTTTATTTGGAAGTTTATTGATTTTGTAATGGATTACGACTAATACATGGTCGTCGGTCGAACTGAAGATTGAACTCTAAAACAGGCGCTCAAAGTCACTGGTATTAAAAATAATTACTATGACTTTGTTCATTTCATGAGAATTGACTTGGAACTATTTTATTTATTTATTTTAGGTAACAATATGCCTAAAGTAATGGTTTTCAGAATAAATAAACCTATAAACATGTTGAAAATTAAATGCGCATATTTATTTTGACAGTTCGTTAAACGTTCGGCTCAGTGCTGCCATCTCACCTCCCCATAGCGGCAGAAAAAGTATCAAAAACCCTCATTATTGTCAATGTACAACTACAAACTATAATTCAAACACAATCTTGTATTGTTTATGAATAAAGATACTATGATACTATAGTATAGTGCAAAAATATAAACCTAGTGACGGATTCGTCACAAGCCATATATTTACGGCCTGTTTCACACCCCAGATAAATATATCCGACAGATAAAATGATTATCATCCTATCTATTTGCCAGACGTATAAAAGTACAACTAACATATATGTGGTATCATTGAATAGGCCTTTAAAAAGAAAAAGGGTCTTAATAAAAAAAAAATCAGTCAATATTTTCGGTGATAACCGTACCAGAGTCAAAATAATTGTCTCCCCTTTTGATCAGTGGGTCCAAAAAATATGAAAAAAAAGTATTCTTTGTAATAAAACTATTTTTAACATAATCAGCCCAGCCGTTTTTGAACAACTATGTAACTCTACATGAGTAACATGAGCATGGCCCTACATGCTCTTGGCCGGTTTTTATTTTTTCTGTGAATCCTATTATACATTGCACGCAACTTCTATTGTTAGAAATAAAACTGTCTTTCTATTTATTTTAGGTGACATGTGGCCCCGTATCTCTGCAAGCAATCGCAACAGTGAAACGTGCATGCAATAAAAAGGAAAGTGACTTCATCCTTAAAGTGCATTCCGGTTGCATAACGTCAGCATGTAATTGGTGAGCTGTCCTGGCATTTACATTTGTGTAACGTTTCTTTGCCATGTGGGTCGAGAGAAGTGAAATTTTCATTTTTGTTTCCATTTTATGACCGGCTTCAGAAAAGAAGTTTTTCAATTCTGTTCGCATCGCTGTTTCCTTCAGCATTGGTAAACTTCGGTATTTTTTTTAATATAATTAAAATATTTAAATTTTTATTTAATTTTTTCTAATATTTTAATTAATATTGTTGAGTGAGTAATAAGAAAGATTCGAATAAGTTATGTCTTATTATTTGACATTGACAGATTGTATTAGGGTGAATCAATTTTTTTCTGTCTGTTATTGCTATGGTTACGATCGCCTGAGTCACGCTGGTTTTATGCAAAATTATGCTATTTAATTCATGCAAGAATGTGCATATAGTCCATGTTTGTAGATGACCCATCAAGGAAAGAGATTATTAACACCAGAAAATGGCATGTTTCCATAATTTAAGTATCATAATTATGCATAAAACCAGAGTGACTCAGGCGACCGTAACCATGGTAATAACAAACGGAAAAAAAGTTGATTCACCCATTAATATAATTTATAATAGTATTATTTCTGACATTTGTACTTATTTTTATTCATTGTTATTATAGTACGGTCAAATCGTACATAATTTTACCCTAAACTCGCAAATCAAGTAGTATCGCTGCATTTTTGGTATGTTGTTTAGACACCATAGGACAGTATAAAACCATATTTTGCAAGCAAAAAAAAGTTATGCTAGCTGGGTAGTACGTGAAAAACTGCTAAAATACGGCCATTTTTTAGTTTCTGATTTTTATTTAAAAAACCTTTCGTTTTTTGATATCATATGTAAATAAACGTTTAAAGACTAATAAATTTCCAACAAGTTGAGCTAACATGCATTACCGTGGGTCTTATAGTTTTAGAGATTCGAGACTTTAAAAAGTACCCCTTTTTGTAAACTAGATAAAATTTTGTGTTTTGCTAACGTTTTCGACTTAATATCGCCTCACCTAATTATGCTACGAAAAACATGCAATAATGACCATATAGCGCACTTAATATTCTTTAATTTAAGGGTAAAATTAGATCTGTGAACTTTGTAGTTGAAAGTATAAACCCGAAATTCCAAAGGCAGGAGGCCCGCTATCTAAGTTTTTCATACAAATCGCAAGTCGAGTTGCAAAGCTGCAATTTTGGTATATTATAAAAGACTTATAGATATATACGAAAATGCATATTAAAAGAAAAACAAAAAAATAATTTGGGCATAGAACGTAAAAAACGGAAAAAAAAATCGCACTTTTTTTAGTTTTTGACGTTTAACTAAAAATCTATTATCTTTTTGATACTGATTGCTATAAAACTAAGAAAGAACATTAAATTTGAAAGGATTTGAGCTACATTGCATCACCGTAAGTTATATATATTTTGAGGTACGACATTTCATAAAGTGCCCTTTTATCAAAACATAAACAAATTTTAGGTTACGTTAAAGCTATTCACTAAATATTGGCAAAACGTTCGCGCTAAGAAAAAAAAGTAATTGTAGATAATAACTACATTAAATTTGGAACAAATTGAGCCGATAACAATTACTGTAAGTCTTATAGTTGGGGGTTTACGAGGCTTCAAAACATGCATTTATTTTCTTAACTTAATGAAGGGCACATTTTGAAATGTCGTATCTCTAAATCTATATAATTTAGGGTAATGCAAAGTAGCTCAAATCCTTTCAAATTTAATATTCTTTCAAGGTTTTATAGCAATTAGTATCAAAAAGTTATAGTTTTTTAGTTAAACGTCAAAAACTAAAAAAAGTCCGATTTTTTTTTCAGTTTTTTACGTCCTATACCTAAATCCTTTTTTTTTTCTTCTTGTAATATGCATTTTCGTACATCCCTATAGAGCCTTTATAATATACAAAAATTGCAGCTTTGCAACACGACTTGCCATTTGTATGAAAAACTTAGATAGCGGACCTCCTGCTTTTTGAATTTCGCGTTTTTAGTTTCAATTACAAAGTTTACTGACCTGATTTTACCCTTAAATGAAAGAATATTAATTGCGCTATAAGATAATTATTTCATGTTATTCGTAGCATAATTAGGCAAGGCGACATTAAACCAAGAACGTTAGCAAAACTCAACATTTTATCTAGTTTACAAAACAGGGTACTATTTGAAGTCTCGAATCTCTGAAACTATAAGACCTACGGTAATGCATGTTATCTCATCTTGTTACAAATTCATTCATCTTTAAACGTTACCTGATACATATTGTGAAAAAACGTAAGACTTTTTTAATAAAAATCAGAAACTAAAAATAGACAGTAAATTTCACAGTTTTTCACGTATAACGCAGCTAGCACAACTTTTTTTTGCTTGCAAAATGTGGTTTTATACTGCCCTATGGTGTCTAAATAACATACCAAAAATGCAGCTTTACTACATGTTTTGCGAGTTTAATATACGATTTGACCGTACTATTATATAGCTGTGAAATAATTGTATGTTTGCTTGCTTGCTGAATACAAGGATCTTATTAATAATTAACACCTTTAATGTATATTGTATTATATTCTGACAAATAAAGAATTTTAAATTTTAATTACTAAAATGAACTCTAATTATCAAGCCTCAGTTACCATATAACAAGTCGGCTTTAACAAATTGCTTCTATTGACCTCAGGAAAACACTTAAAATTCGGTATCACGTTACTCTGTGCATCCTCTCAACAATACCTAATAACAGTAACAGTCAAAACCGTATGATTCACACATCCCTTTGTCTCGATGGCTTCAAAGAGCTTCCTTATGTCGGCCCAATAACAACGTTTCTCGAAACTGGTTTCCTGTATGCATTTTCGTACACATTGTATAATTTGAAGCAAGTAGCTTGTAGAATGTTGCGCGGAAATTCCGACTACCCTGAGTGACACAGGTAGTGCGGCTGTCTATCTATACCTTTCCTGTCTAAGCAAGATATTAGGCCTAGAAACCATATCCTTCTTGCGATTCCAACAACGCGTACTGTGGCTCGACAAAGATCTCCTCTTATTCGAGCTCTAAGATTTTTGAACGCACTTCTGTCATGGGCACCTGAATGTGATCTGTTCGCAAGCCGATGGGCAAATGTGTGCAGCGTATGTCTGAAGTACTGCGAGGTAATGGATGATAGTGGTGTATTATAATGATGATTTGTAGTTTAAATTGTACAGTGCTTTAGTTCATACTTTATACTATCATACCTACCTACTGTATATTTTTTGTTTAATAAATAAAAATACGTATTGAAAGTATCGTCATATTTAACTACTGAGACAACTTGCATCATCAGCCTATCTCAATCAACTACTAGACGTAGGCCTCTCCTATTACATATGAATTTTTTTTTATAATAGCCCAACAAAGTGGCTCCACTCCACCTGATCGTAAGTGAAAAGTAGAGTCCAAATCGCGGCGGCAACGAACAGGAGACCAGCAGTAACCTGTCAGTTGCCACCGCCTTGCTGGCCCGCTAGATGCTTCTTCACGCTTCGTTTCAAGGGTCCCAACTTATACGTATGAGGAAACACATGTGCCGGTTGAGAATTCCACTTTTTATTTGTCCGGCATATGATTAGGTAAGCTACACCATGAAAAAAGCTTGTGGTTCCATACAGATGGCAGTCCATATGGCCCTAGACCGCGTCAAGTGGAAGAATTTCACTGTTGGTCACGATCCTCAGCCATGAGGGAGCGACTGAGAAGAAGATATGATTAGAGGAGGTAACGCCCATAATCGCTTGAGCAAGCGGATTAGCGATCGAAGTGTCCACTATAATGACGTTGCCCATCATCAATCTTCTAGTAACGAATGATTAGTAACGCTTCAATCCCTTATTCGACTCTTACAACACCCACGGGAAGAGATGGGGAGCTGTATTCTTACTGCCGTCATACGGCAATTTTCACTACGGGGATTCTACTCTAGTAGGCATAAGGTGGATTTAGACCAAACGAACTAATGCTCATTCTATCCTCCACTCTACGAAATCAACGAATTTCGACGACTCACGTTTCGAGTAACGAACGAATTTCGTAGAGTGGGGGATAGAATGAGCATTCGTTCGTTTGGTTTAAATCCACCTTTATTATGTTCTCGTGTTTTTCCGTTGTCGTATTTGCCATCACGTTGTACCTAAATATTATGCAAGGAAAGTGACACATGACATGCCAGCACTTCAATCTGTCTATTCAATATTTGAAAAAGCATCTCTCTGTCATTCCAAGGAAGGCGTCATCGGAGCGACTGAGACAGAACTTCATATGATATGACACCCAAATAGACTGAAAACTTTAAATAACAAAAATCTACATTTTCCTTATCAAAATGCAATTCTTTGAACAGATCACACACGCATTTCTTGCACCCTGTATTCACACGACGACACTCTGTCATCAGTAGACCTTATTGCAATGCTATAAGATTCATAATAATACTATTTACTGTGGCTATATAAATAGCACGTCGATTTGACACCTTGCCACGGCGCGGAAAACAACACTTTTATTAGGTTTAAAACGAGACCGACATAAAACGGCGCTCTCGTTAACTAAACTATGAAAATGCACGTTTTGGTAATAAAATACTGGAAAATTATGTGGCCTAATTAACAGTTAACAATGTCCATAAAAGTTTTTTTTAATGATATATAATCACAGAATTTTTATGTTTCATCTTGCTCGATATCAGTGTCATACGCAAACATCGGCTTGTGCTTTGTTTTCGAGCCTTTTCACTTTTAGGGACACCCAATAAACGTGAAATTATAAAACCTCAATTAAGCACTAAATATATATAAAAACTCGGTTTTAGTGTTAATTTTATAAACTATATCATCATCATCATCATCATATCAGCCGAAAGACGTCCACTGCTGAACATAGGCCTCCCCCAACTAGGACTAATACATGGGCAGCAGAATCCCTAAAGTGCGGTGGAGACACTGCGATCGCCGACCCGCATGCCAAGCGTGGCGATTATGGCAATACCCAACGAAAGAGTTTGTTGCTATTCCAATTTGAATAAAGAATTATTTGACATTGACTTTGAAAGCGACAATAGAGAGACAAATCCTCGAAATTTACGGATTTCGAAGCGTAGGGCTGCAGTTCAGATTTAAACTGACAAAGCTACTACAGGCTACAAGGAATACCGATTCAATTAATAATAAGTTAATAACAAAGGAATTAGCTTAGGTATTGAATTCCAGGTGAATCAGTCTTTTAGTCATACATCGGGCATTGAACTATAACATTGTCTAAGTAGGTAATGTTCAGTAGGTCGGATAGCAGGTAGGTATTCAAGAATACAGTAGGTCGCTTACAGTGGGTCTCATAAATAAATATCTTGGGCCATCTTACACACATCGACTTAGTCCCGCGGTAAGCTCAATCAAGGCTTGAAGTGGATACCAAGCGACGATATATAAATAATAGATAGGTGTATCCTAGATACTTAAATAAGGCTTGTTCACGAAATAAAGTACACTGTTAAAAATTAGGGAATTTTACAGACGAAAAAATGTAAAATTACATCATTTTCACAGAAAAATTTGTAATTTTACATATTTTTCATCAATTTTAAATTTATTTTTGTAAAATTGATGAAAAATATGTGAAATTACAAATTTTTCTGTGAAAATGATGTAATTTTACAGAATTCTGTAATTTTTTCGTCTGTAAAATTCCCTAATTTTTAACAGTGTAGCCATTGCTGTATAATTCTTTTTTTTTGTATGAGACCATACCTTTGTATGGGTGTTATTACAAAGAAGGGCTCTTTGCCTATCTTCTCGGACGCTGTGGTTGTTATTTATATCAATTTCTCCATAATTATGGACTTTTATTTACCTAAACTTCGACTTCTGCATTTAAGTAGTGTTTTTTTTTACCATTTTGGGTCATTTAGTTTCCCTATGGATCTTAACTAAGCTACTATACCGATACTATAATAAACTGTGAATCTTGTATCTACAATTTTTATTAACTATTTCAAGTCTAACATTGTTGAAATCGTCTCTGAAGTTCGCACTTTTTTGGGCCTGAACTTTTTCATTAAGCATTATCTGAAGTTATTTTGATTTTGACGACTTTTCAGCGAATGCTTTTGGATATTTGATTCTTAAACATAAAACAGAAAAGTCAATTTACAGGCCCATGGCTGTTAGAACTACTACATGGGAGTATTGTGTGACAGTAGAGACTGATTTTACGATGACTACTTTATTTCGTGAACAAGCTTTACATAGAGAGCCACGACCAAAGAACACATAATTTGTGATAAATAAATACACAAATAATGCCCTCGCCGGGATTGAAGCCCAGAACCTCTAGCTTCGTAGGCTGGGTCACTACCAAGTCTACCAACTAGGCTACGGCACCACTAGTGGTGGTACCTAAAGCGCTTTGAAAGAAAATATTAAAACGATATTTGTAAAATATCATATTTTAAGTGTACGCAATCTAAACCCGTCTTAATAATTAAAAGTGTGTAAAAAATTATAAGTTCAGATTACAAGTAATTCCTAGGCAATCAAAATTATACTTCAATATTTTCACAACAAACCTAGTTTTTTGTTCGTCTAGCAACGGATTATCTACGGAACATTCAACCCGGTTCACAAAACTACGCGAATAGTTAAAAAATGTGTTTAATTCCAATAGGTTTCACGCAAAAAAGTTTAAACAAAAAGCGGTATCTTAAACAGACTACCAGGAACACCGGAAACGAGCATCTCTCTCTGTCAGATCAATCAGGCCTGCGTTGGATTGACAGAGACAGACTGTTCCTACAACTTTAACGGTCTCCGTAGCTCTGTATTTACCATGCCTACGAAGCTGGACGGACCGAGTTCGAATCTGGCGATAGGCATAGGTACTATATACGAATTTTATACGGATTTTATTTTAGTTTAGTCTTCTGACATGAAACATTTGTTTCATATACCTTTTTATTTACTTTTATTGACATTTGAAGATTCTTTACACCTCCAAATCATTATTATTATTATTTATTAACTGACATTGGGGACACTTTACATCTCCAAAATTATGTATTATTGACATTAGAGAATATACATCTCTAGTTTAATTTAATATTTGAGTTTATTTTACTGTGATGTCATATTTAAATAGGTATTGGCTGTTGTCTTTTAAATAATAAGAATAGTTGCTTTGTGATTGTCACTAAATTGTCACTAAATTGTTAATTTTCTATTTTATTATTATTGTTAAAATCATGACGATTAGAGACCTTTTACATCTCTAAATCTTAATATCTCTTTATTCTGACAACTAGAGGACCTTTACATCTCTAGTAGTATAGATATAGATACTTAATAATGTTGTGAACTTGTACAATAATAATTATTTTTGTTTAATATTATGATCCTTTATTTAAATAAATAAATAAAATAAATAAATAAATATCTTGGGACATCTTACACAAATCAACCTAGTCCCACGGTAAGCTCAATTAAGACTTGTGCTGTGGGTACCAGGCGATGATATATATAATAGATATATACGTATAGATACTTAGATACATACACAGCCATGACCAAGGAACAAACATTTGTGATAAATAAATACACAAAGAATGCCCTCGCCGGGATTCGAACCCGGAACCTCCAGCTTCGTAGGCAGAGTCACTACCAACTAGGCTACAGAGGCTGACAAATATTTCTGTTTTTGTGTTTATTTATTTCTGTCTTTTATAAAAATGTCTACAATAATCTTTTTTTTTATGTAATACATTCTTTAATGCATGTTATTTTAATAAGATGTATTATTATACTGTTTTGAAAAAATAAGTCCACCTGAGTTTCTTACTGGTTCTTCTCAGGAACGGCGTAGGGTTTGAACCAGTAGTAGATTTTTTTTCTCTCTCTTGATAATGTCAGACGATTCGAAAGTGCTTATTAATAAGCTTACTTGAATAAAGAATAGTTTGACTTTGACTTTGAATACTTAAATACATAGACAAATAAATGCCCATTTGTAATTAAATAATTGTATATAATATATCTATCTAGGACCGGTCACTGTGGCAATCTTTGGGGGAGACCTATGATCAGCAGTGGACGTCTTTCGGCTATGATGATGATATCTATAATCTATACATCACTACATAGTATAAATAAAATAAAGTCACTTTTTCTGTCCCTATGTCCCTTTGTACGTTTAAATCTTTCAAACTACGCAACGGATTTTGATGAGATTTTTTTTTTTTTAGGTAGAGTAATTCAAGAGGAAGGTTTTTATGTAGGTATAGTACCCGTGCGAAGCCGGGGCGGGTCGCTAGTTACATTATATCGTTCCTTAGTACCCACAATACAAGCCTTAATTGGGCTTAGTGTGGGACTAGGTTGATTTGTGCCATATTGTCCTATAATTTATTTATGTTATGTTGATGACCTAAAATAATTGAAATTTTCTGAAGGAACGAATGATTGAACGAGTGACCCATTAAAAGTGCACTTGCATTTACGAGTAACTTGCAACAATTGGTTTGATTGCCACCACAATTGAATTAGGCTTGTAAACATGTATTACTGTAGTATGATAACATTAATAACTGCTAGTGCGCTAATGCTTTGTTTAAATAAAGAGTTAATTGTCAGTGTAAAGGTCCGGCCACGCCATTGGTCTAAGGGGACCGGCTTAGCGGAAAACCATACGTGCGAGAGGGAGTTCCCATATCGGCATCCCGCTCCAACTTATGCATTCGCTCGCCGCCGGTGGCCTTAAGGCCCGGCCACGAAATTGGTCTAAGGCAATCGGCTTAGCGGAAAACCATACGTGCGAGCGGGAGTACCCATATCGGCATCCCGCTTCAATTCATGGATTCGCTTACCGCTGGCCACCTTAGACCAATGTCGTGGCCAGGCAATAACTTATTACTAATCGCACAATACTATAATTTACAATATCATATTTTTAAATTACCTACTCCATTAACTTACAATTTATATACTGAACGAAAAAGAACGAAAAAAGAACCATTCTTTTTGTATGGAGAAAATAATGGTTCCGGTCCCTGACTAAAACAATAGTGTTGTTTGATATATCATTATATCTCGCACACACACCACATACACACACATCACATACCTACACATACACGCACATAATTATATTGATAAGGTAGATCTCTATGTTTTCAGTTATACTTTAGTGTTAAGCTGTTAAGTGTATGATTGTTTTAATTGTACCTATGTATAGTTTGTATTAGCGCCACCTAGTCCACGTAATGGGTTTCACTGAAAATCAGCGTCGAGAAATGTACCCTGTGGCTCATTTCGTGACACAAAAGCTGAGTGCAGCCCATTTAGCGCAATCTGTTTTTTTATATATTATGTTGTTATTTACCTATTATAAGTTGTATTGTGCTAATAAAGTAAAATTTTCTTTCTTTTCTTTCTTCTTTCTTTCATTACATATGTTACACTGATAAATTATGAACAATGGCTATTTGCTCAATAATTGGTGTCATCAATCAACAACTTAATGAATAGAAATAATAAAATATCAGGATATTCCCTTACATCGATCTAGCTTGTCCCAAGGTAAGCTCACTTAAGGCTTGTATTGAGGGGACTATGTGACAATATCTACATATAATTTTTTTATGAAATACTAGCAACCCATTCAAAATATTTGTCTAAATACTCTAAACACTATTTGTAATAAAATAATGAAATAGTTGATCCACCACAATATTTAATTCATTAAATATTTTTAAGAGATAATAGACATTGGTAATTATGTATTTTAAATATAATTACTAGTATCTTATCAGCTCCAAACTGTCCAGAGAATAGTTAACATTCTAACGGAGGAAATGGAACCTTATCTGAGTTATCTGTATTCACAGTTCTCATTAGAATATTGAAAAAAAGTATTTCACATGTAGTTGAAGACAATAATAATGAAATGGGAATAAATAGTTTCATTCATTAAAAAAATATTCAAAAATCACTACATATTCAGTTACCTACTCAGAGTATACTACGAAGATAATCCAATAAGATAATAACAAGAATCATAATATTATAATTTACATAATAATGACAAAATAATTGTTATTTATAAGTTTAGTAGTCCAGAGCTCTTGATGAAATTAATAAAATAATAATATTGCATGTTATTTTAATTTGCTTTTATTATTCATGGCAAATACGACTTCATACAAGACACTGATGGTCTATGATATGATTGATACCTATGCAACATTGAGCAGTAAATTCATTAAAACTTGACTGGTGAATAATGAACTTGAAAGAATAATTTGAGAAGAAACATCTCTAATTACCCTCTAGGCGAAGGTGAACAGTCTAAATACAGGTAACCCTCACCTACTGACACATATCAATACATTTCGGCTTTGCCAATTATCCCAGTACAACTATTTTAAGATTTTCAAACACCGCACATATTTCGCGTTTCGCAATTCCCGCAAAAATACGACGCGAAAGCTTCTCTCACACGGCACGCCGACGTAATAACTTTGGAATGCACATGATACCTTTTATTTTAACTTTTTTCTTTTTAAAAATAAAGCACTAAGATCCAAGCGTTTCCGGGAACGAATCATGTTAACGCTATAAAAACTACAGAAAACGTTATGTCTATTCGTTTTCAAGTGGCTACCCGTTAAATAGATAATGTTTAATTGAAAAACTCACCTGTTTCCTTTATAACACTACATAAAAATAATTATTTATTAAAACTACACACACGTTCACTGTCCACACCACTTAACTGCGATATGATATGTCAAACTTTTTTGATTTGGTGTTGCCGTGCTATAAAAATATTTTCCCTGCTGCACATTTGAAAATATGATTTTTCTTTAATTAAATATACTTTACAAGAATACGTCACACGGATTACTTATTTTGTTTTATATCACCGATTTTCAAAACAGCAATTTACACAAAGCAATTGTTTTAAGACATAATATTATAATCCCCGCTTCAGTGCTGCCAGCGGGAAACTAAAATGTCCCCACAACTCAACACTTCACAAGAAATTCTTTGCCAGCTGAGAGGTTCACGTTACCTTTTCTAATTATTATTAGCAGTGCCTAAAAATAGGTCAAATATTTAAAAATCCTCGTTGGCACGTATTGCGGTCCAGAGCGGTCGCAATCGCATTCGCGGATCGCTGACTGGGAACCGATGCACTGTTTATAGTGTACGTTGAATGTTGTTAAATAAGATTAGTCATTGGTTCGATGAAACGTGTGGATTGGTGAGTAGTTAACAGATTTGCGGCCTTGTTTTGGCGCGGAGTGTGAAGAGAATCAGCTGTTGAGAGCACTTCGTTTGGTTGCGCTTTTACATTGTAGGAATGTGGTACAATCTGCAAATATCACGCTAGCTAGTGTAATAAAATGTAAGAAAAAATTTAAAGACAATTCTATTACTAAATCTTACCTATAAATGGAAAATGTTCTCGAACTTTTACTAGTTTATTTATACATGGTAGCATTTTTATTTGTCTATTGTAGGTAGGTACTTATGTTGATTTGATATATGTTTTTGATAGTAACTGATGTCCCTTCTTAATAATAATAATACCCAATCTTTGAACAAAGGTTACTTTTTGATCACATTTTTTTAAACTTAGCAATGATGCGATGGTAAAGAGGTTTAACGTACTTAGTATTTTTTTATTTATTTCATTGACTTAACGGTTAAGTATAATCCACCCTTGTTATGACTTAACGGTAATAAAAATACAAAACAGTGGTTTACTTCCTACACCGGGTCATGTAATAGCCTTCATGATTTACGAGTAATAAAAATTTAAGCTTTTATTATTCCTAGCCTAGCAACACTTTAGTTAAAAAATAAACAGAAATGGGTTATCCATTAATATTTGAATACGTATGGACACAAATACATGTTTACATTGTATTCTTGAGAACTTATGCTGATAAACATTTGTAACTCTCACTTGACATAATTATCTTTGCTAAATAAAATCCACGAAAATAATAAATTCATTTATTTCCAGCTTTTTATTACTTCTGTCTGAGGATCCTGTAATCGCTTCGTAATCTTAAAAGTAGGTAAGCTTACATATGGCATGATAATCTTATTATTAGTACCTACAAATAACTATCGCGGTAACAAAAAAAAATCTTATTGTCCCATAAACACCTAATAAAAAATAAAAAACCGACTTCAACCGATTTCTCAAAGATCCCATCATCAGAACCCGATGGTGCCAACGGGATCATCTCATCTCTCTTTGTTTTGAAGTTTGTTAAAAATAGAATTATCGAAATCGGTTGGCGCAATATTGAGTTATTTGAGTTATTCGTCCATTTGTCTTACCTATATATCGACACTGGAAATTTCAAATGTCGTAAGGGACATTTTGTCGTAAGTACACTTTGAATTGCATAGAACTCAGAAAAAAAATCTCTATCGATCTGTATAATTAAATTTTTGATATCGCTTCAAATAAAGAAGTTATGAAGAGAATTCATTTTGTCGCAACTTCATATTGCTTTAAAAAAAATGTTGTATGGGTCAAATTTTTAATTTGAAGGGATAACGTGTCCATTTTCAACGTAGTATATCCTGCTTATTCATAAATCCCTATGTGGTTAGTTACTACCGCAAAAGAAGGTGCCTTTACGACATTCTATCTGATGAAATAAATACGAAACTGTGAATTCACAATGGCGTAAGGGACAAATATTTTAGGCTTTTGTGCGTTACAACACAATTTCGAAGATAGTATGGCTCTATTCTCTTAATAAACTGTGTCGTATGTACATATAAATCAAAATAATTTTAAAGTTTGATGTCGTAACTCACCTTTAAATTTTATAAAGTATACGTTACTACATTAAATATGGTACATGAATGAGAGTTACGCCTCAAAAAAGATGATATTAAAAATCTTGAAAGATTTTTTGTGTACGTTATAACATTTTGTTTAGTTTCTTATAGCACTTGCAACAGTGCCGGCGCGACTTGACCCAGGGCGTCTCAGGAAGAGGGGTGAGGGCAGAGCAGTATTTTTACTACCACATAGATACTGCATCGACCAGCGACTCACGCACATTTCCACTTCCACCCCTGGAGTATATACATCGCTCTAACGATTCCTCTCTGGACGGCCAACGGCCAATCAAGGCAAGCCGAGTCCTACGGTTCATCTTGGATTCTTCTCTGACCGACGAAAACATGCCTGAGACGATGTCGCTATTGCCGAACAGCTCGCCACAAGCTGCCCCAATCTTATTATTAACTCCCTGGGAATCATGGGCTTATTTATAATTAGCTGTCTTTTGCCAATTCGAGAAATTTACTCTGTAGTACACGCGAACCGTGAACCAGTCTCAGCAGGCTATTGAAAAGTGTAATGAGCTATGATCATTGCATGTGTCTGAGATAGGGCTATAGTAATAAGGTCCGGACATCTGCCATATTATCATCTTTATTATTGTTGTTTTGGACTAATATCCGCCGCGCCGAGCAGTTATGATATTTTGCCGCAGCCCTTTTTATAAGTCATTACTGATTCTTGTCGAGGCCAGAACATTCCAAATTCTGACGGCTGCAATTTTGTGTACATCATAAGGTCTGCCTAGGTAAATACTTATTTTATGCATTTGTGGTCTGCAGAAACAGAGGAGGATGAGGTCCATAGTAGATTAATTGATAGTTTAAATCAATATGTTGCAACGTTGCAAAGTAGTTTGCTCTGATTTTTAGCAGAAGCTACATATTGCATCTTGTTTATTACCCATGATTGTTATACATAATATATGTTAATAGTTAGGATTCTCGATTCTTCACAGGCTTTGTTACTTTCGAGCTCAAGTAGCTCTTTATTGTTTTCTGTTATTGAACCCTTGGATAAGAGCTTACGAGTGAGAGTTACTTTGATGGACTTCAACTGTGCGATTGCTCTTATCTTATCTTATCATATCTAGTTTGTTCAGGAGATAATATGGCTCCGGTTTGGTGATTCAATGCGTGTGTTGCCGTTCTTTCCGGTAAACTCATCTGCTCATATTTTAAAGACAAACGGGTCTTAATCGCGTAAACTTACGTTTAATTATATCCTGACGCTTACATTTGTAAATCACGGGATTCCACGCGGATGAGATTCCTTGCCCCTCATTTTGATTAAAATTCCGATGTTTCTTAATTTCAATATATAGCTTCACGTACTTTTCGGCTATGATGTATACGCTCGGTTGAGAGGACTTTCGGGTTATGGAGCTCAATCCAGTGGTTAGGTCCGGACTCCAACAAATGCTCGGCCACAGCAGACTTATTCGTTTGACGCTTTTTAACAGCCGTGATATGTTCCTTGACCCTTTCCGCTATGGTGCGTTTGGTTTCCCCAATATAGGAACTACCACAGCTACAATCGATTTTATAAACGCCCGGTGTGTGGTAAGGTAAAACATCCTTAGGCGACCTTAGATGCCCTGCCACCTTTGATAACGGCATGTAAACGGTTGGTATTGAATACTTATTCAAAAGCGTACCTATTTTGTCCGTTACACCCCTGACATAAGGCAAAAATGCTGGTCGCCTTGCAACATCTGGATGTTTCTTCCTCGGTGTTCGTCTGGGTTGCCGTCTGTTCATTATGTAGCCATTTCTCTTCAGAACCTCCTGAACGTGCGACATTTCAATTTCTAGAAATTCAGGGTCACAAAGGTCATGTGCTCTGTTCTTCAGAGAATTAACCACGGACTGAAGCTGCCGGGGGTGGTGGTGAGACAGAGCGTTCAAATACCTGTCTGTGTGTGTGGGCTTCCTATAGACTCACGTCAGGATATAATAAACGTAAGTTTACGCGATTAAGACCCGTTTGTCTTTAAAATATGAGTGATAATCGTGAAAGTTTAAATCAATATAAACTCATCTGCTGTTTCGTTTCCAACAATATTGGAATATCCTAATACCCATCTAAGTGTAACTTCATTAAAGTCAAGGGCGTTTAATTTATTCTTGCAGCACTGGACTAGTGAGAGCATCGCAGCTTGACTGTTTGAGTTGATGTAGATAATAGATAATATTGGTTTTTAGGTTTCTGGCCAAACTGATTGCCACACATAATGTAATATTTATGCGCGGAAATCATCATAATATTGACTTCTGTCTAGAAAATGAAGGCCATTTTGCTGATGCTGACGCAAACTCTGACCTTAGGCCTCTCACCTACTTGTACCTGTGGTGCCATTTTCGAGAATCATTCTGGTCGTTGGTCCATTTGTATCTTGAGGGTACTTCGACAGTCTGGTGAAGCCACATTCGATGTGCTTGTTTTATTCCCGAAAGCCCAGGCTTAGGCTGTTCAAACACTGAGAACACCCTGTCGTTGTGTGAAATTCATACTCAGTTATATTGAGGGTTGGAGTAGCTATTCTGTTAGAGGGCACTCTTCGGACCCATATAGTCGTGGTTTCATCCCTTTGATTTAATTTCATTAAGGATGGTTTCTGTGAGTTTATTATCGAAAGCACCTTCGACACCAAGGAATACACACCGACCTGTTTGCTTATTCTCTAGACTTTACCGCCGCTTTGGTAACCTGTATCGTGTACCAGCTTATTTTTATTTTGTTTCTTTCTGTTATTTTCTTACTGGTGCAGTAAAGAATTACTTACTAACTTACTTACTTTTATGGACCTTGTGACCAGGTCAATTGGGGTAATCTTGCCACCAAGTAGTGAAAGAAATAGAGATGTTAGACTAATAGGTTTGAAGGACTTAGAACGAGTATTATCTATACTCGTTTTTCCTGCTTTTTGGTATAAAGCGTACCTTGACACTAGTCCATTTTCTCAGTATAAACCCCAATGCAATGCTTGCCCGAAATATTTTGCCAGGCGCGGAAGGAGGACGCCTTGATTTCGTTTTGATAATGTAGGAAACACTTCATAATTTTCAGTCGATTTGAATGGCTTGCACTAACTCAGCGCTTCTTAACCATTTTTTGGGCTACAAATGTAGGTTTTCAGTCAGTGGTTCGTTCCCTAAGGATTCGATAGTTCCTTTGACCGCACGTCTTAATAGCACGAGTATCATCAAAAAGGGTCATAGATCTTTACGGAGGCAGTTAGATTACTTATCCAGAATTTATTTCTTAATATATGTTTTTGTTTCGGGCTCAGGTTGCTCTCAAAGCAATTTTTAGATATATGTTTTCTTCTTTTCACAACACTAAGCTGACTAAAATATATACATACATAACATGTTTGGTTTTATTTCCTATAAATTGTAACGGGTTATCTAAAATATAATAAATTACACGTGAAATTGATTTCCGTCTATGAAAATAATACAATTGTAAGTACACAACTTTATATTTTCTTGCATTTTTACGCTACTTACTTCAATTAATCTGGAAACTAGAATTACTTTACAACAGAAAATAGTTGTAATGTAGCATGTTATTTGACAGTTACGACAAAGAGGTGGTGTTTTCGTTTTTGTCGTAACAGATTTCCATAAAAAAACTAGAAATTTTTGGGGGCGTAAGGGACATCTGTCTAGTAAATTTCTGGCGTAAGGGACACTATCTCCGAAACTATTGAGTTTACAAGTATATACCTAATTGTCGAATGAAGATAAAGCTTTTTCGTAGTTATGTATATAAGAACCATCTAATTCGGATGAATATTTAACAAGTTATGATTTTTTTAAATTTTGGTTTTTGTTTTTTGGCTCTCCTGAAAAGTAGACCTTTGTCCCTTACGACATTTGAAATTTCCAGTGTCGATATGTTTAGTTTTCTCATGGATTGAATTGCCAAAACCATTTCCAGTTTCACTGAATTTCATATTCATCATCATCATCATCACATCAGCCGAAAGACGTCCACTGCTGAACATAGGCCTCCCCCAAAGATTGCCACAATGACCGGTCCTGCGCCACCCGCATCCAGTGGACTCCTGGATTTCATATTAAATCAATCGAATTAGTCATAGAATCAAATTTTTGAAGTTTAAATTTTACCTTTAGCTACATAGTTTTTACTGGACTTCTGAAGCCAGCCGCCCGTACCATTCGCGAGGACTGGTTTCGAAAAAAATAGCGCAATTAAAAAAAAAAAAAAAAAAAAAAGTCATAGAATCAGACTACATTAACAGTATTAGCAGTTTCAAGTAAATAAATAAATCAACACCCTTAAATAGACATCAAATGGTGGGCAATTCATTTGTTAGGAAGACTAGGAGGAAGATAATACTCAATCTAGGTAATCATCATCATCATCAGCATATCAGCCGAAAGATGTCCAGCAGAACATAGGCTTCCCCCAAAGATGGCCTCAATGACCGGCGGCCACGTACCGGAAGGCGCAGCATGGGTAGGCCCCCCACAAGGTGGACTGATGACCTGGTGAAGATCGCAGGAGTCCGCTGTATGCGGGTGGCACAGGACCGGCCATCAAGGTAATGATACAACATAATGAATAAGACAATAATTGTAAACAGTAAACATTTTTATTGTAAATATTTTTTATTGTATTCCCTTACAATCGCGATACACTCTGTGGCATTCGAAGCATTTCAGGGATTCTGTATGGCGCAGATAAAATGACTCACTTTTAATGGTTTTAGTCCCGTTTTTGTCACAATGGTTAATCCCACTTATTTCCATTATCTTACCACAGGTCATAACGAAATTTTCTTTTACCAAAACGGCAGATTAGTGGAAACCAGTGGAAATAACCTACAAATACTACTAAAACCTGAAAACGTCGTTTAAATAATAAAAAAATCAAGAAAGTGAAGAAATTGGTAATAAAGTACTTCTTAATTCATCATATTTTTGATTATTATTTTTAGGCCTTTAATCTACACAAATTTGAATCTAAATGAGGCGGTCCAGGTTCTCCAAGTTAAACAATTTGTTTTGACGTCAATTCTTTAGTCACCGAAAAGGTAGTTAAAGTCATTCTACAATTCAGAGACGTTGGGGACCACAAGTCTAATTAGCGAGACAGGTACCTACAGCTTTTCGAAAAACAATTTTGGTGATCGCAATAAGCTCTCTGATCTATTTATTATTTGAAATTAATCGCACGTAACCATAGTAGAGCAAGGTACATAATCATTTTGCGAGTGTTCCCAAATTCAGTAGTATTTGTCAAGTTTCATAGGCACAAGTGTAATGGTTCAATATTTAAACGCCATACAGAATCCCGACCATATCGTGGCGAAATAATACATTATAAGCAAGTATCTACGAACTTACATTGTCAGTCGGCTCATTTCATAATTTTAAATGCACTTAGGCACTACAGTACAGAACAGTACTTTTAGATTGAGCTCGGTTCCAAACTAGAGAAAGTATGGGTACCTACGTAGTCAAGTAAATAGAATAGACGCACAACAGCAATTTTTTCTTAAAAGTGATTTAGTAACGTCAAAATTAAAAAAAACAGTCCAGGTGTACCTAATCATTTTCATGAAGTTTATAAAAAAAAAACATTAAAATCGTTTATGAATTACGTAAGTTCTCCAAACCGATACAATAATTACGATTTTATTAATAAAAAATACATGGATAAGGTAAAATTGCCGTCACGCATTTTAAACATAGTATAGTCATCAAATACAGGAAAACATAAAGGCAAAAACGAAAGATAATTGTGAATATATACTTTACATTGCCCTCTAATTTTTTATTTTTGATAAATGAGCACTACATTACCTAAAGTTGATTATTTACTGTGCTATTACAGTACTAAATAGTGTCGCAGTTCCAGACGACGTCAACACTTTGTCGATTTAACTTTATTCACAGATTAAGGCCGGCCTTATACATCCGGAATCAGAATATGAATTAATACTCTTAGGCCGGCCTTATACATCCGGAATCAGAGTAAGTATTCATAATTATGAATTCATACTCTGATTCCGGATGTGTTGGCCGGCCTAAGAGTATTAATTCATATTCTGATTCCGGATGTATAAGGCCGGCCTAATTGTATACTTTGTACAGTAACAATCATCACGCTTGAAAACTAGTTAGTTCGACATGGTGCTAAATAATATATTTTTGGACTGCATATTTCATTGCAAGTCTAATGTAAATGGTCGTTTATTGACTATGATTTTTAAGGATTAACTAATGATTTGGTCAAATTGAACTTGATACCAATAATATAACGAGCAATAACTAAGTAAGAATAATAATTATAGGCCTTGGCATCTAGCAGAGAACATAAAAAAATATATATTTACTCCTTGAATCATGATTGATTTAGTTATATCTCTTTTGTATTTTCAGTTACCGCTCAAACATGCTAGTTAAGCTAATGAAATAAAAGAATTCCCTTTTAAATTATAAACCAAGATGCGTAAAAATCATCTTAAGTTATAATTTCAACTCAGAAGAAATATATATACATTTAACAATTATATTTGTAACAATCTCATTATAAACTATTGCTAGACCAGATGCCAAGATATAATTGTGGTGGTTGAAAGAGATTTAAAGGAAACTCATTGAACACGACTCAAATGTCTCCTCGGCGCCTTTCTCAAGCCTTCCTCAACATTACGAGTAATAAGCAATGGACGACTCACAGATGCAATTTGACAGCTTAGGATGGTTTGGTTTTTTTTTTAATAATCTTGAGATACCGGTAAATGTCACGTAGCATCTGTCAGCCGACTCTTAGTAATAAGGCTCAGTATAGCGACTACTCGCTATGTTAATTTTATCTAAGAACTTTAAATTCACCTAGTTTAAAAATTTGTAAGGTGTTTAGCGTAGAAGAATATTATTTGTCAACAAATAACTATAATGTTATACATATTCATTTATAAATAGTTATTTTGATGACTAAGTCATGGTAAAGTGTAGTCACTAGATATTTAGATTAGAGCATTAAACTATAGAGAAATAGTACTATAGCAAACAGTGACTATCTTCGAATTTAATCATGCATTTTTATAAAAACATTATTACCCCGAAATGGGTAAAAATTGAATAACTGGCAACATTATGTAGGTTTAGCAAAAATACACTTCTCGCGCCTTTATATTTTTATAAGAATGAATGAGGTAAACATTAGATAAATTATGTAAAAGTGAATTACGAAGTCTATTAGAAAAATATGCTTTCTTGAAGTAGGTATAGAAAGAGTTGCATTGGAAACTACACCCTGAGATAGTGCAATGAATGTCACTTGGGACTATAGGGACAAAGATTACAGTCATCATAATATTAGGTAGATACGCCACAACATAAACTGTAATTGTACTAATATTTTTTTTAAATGATCCGTATATTCTTTCTTGAGACATTTGAATATAACTTCTTACTTAGGTACGTTAAATTCGTAGTCCTCGATGATTTTTAGAAACAGTTTGTGGCATATTTACCATAGGTGATATCAAAATAAATTACTGCGGCCACGTTAAAAAACAATTTTGGGATAGGTACGTCGATTATGATAAAAAGAAATAAAGCTTTTTCCGTGCACTCGCTTTCCATATTTTCGAACTCATTACAATTTTATTACGTTATACATTTCTTGTAAATAACGCCGCCATATTAATTGTAATTTACAAATTACAACATAAATATAATTTTGCCAAAGCGATATGTTTTCTTATTGTAGCATGTGTTTAATTATGCATTCGTATTTCATTATTGTTATCATTCGTGTTATCAAATACTACTCTTAGTATACACACCTAGTACAATGGTATCAAATAAATGGTGACCCTAACTGTACATAATAAAGCTTTTTTTTATAAAATAATTACTATACCTACTAAATCACACTAAGCTATGCATACTGGCCACTTACTATTAACTAGCGCGTAAGATGCCATTATGTTATTCATTTTTTAAAATGGCGGAAATTCTAATTCGAAATTCGAAAGCAAAAATTATTTCGTCATCACAGAATAGTTTTAAGCTTTTTATTACTGCTGGATGCTTGATTTGATACTTGATTTACAAAATTACAATTTACTGGGCGCTTCGTTCTTCTGTCGTGTAATTTTCGTACACCGGAAATGCTGTAAAAGTATCAAACCAAGCACTTGTCAATTTTATTTACTGTGATAAGTTTGATTTTTAATATCGCTTCAATATTATCCAATATTGCTTGGATTCTAATACTGTAATATTTCGCTATTAAAACATTTTAAATTCGCGCTTTCTGCTATGTTAGTAGCGGAAGTAGCATAATATATATATTTTTACAGAAAATTCGAGCATCATTTTGCATGGAGCAGAGGTATTCATCTTCATTTAAAAACGTGATTTAAATTTTAAACATATCATTCTCCATTATTTCTCACGACTCTCATGTAAATGTAAACATATGACTGTTTTCATAATTATATTATATAAGTTGTTGTAATTACCGTTTCTGCAGTGTTGCCAGTTGAAAAATCAAACTTATCAGCAGTAAAGGCAGTAACAGACGTAACAACCGTTTGTTCCGATCTTTAAGAGCAATCTTGAGATATATCCCATGGTAGTTGGATCGGCTCTCAACTAAAGACCTTCGGGTCTAGCGCGAACTTCGAAATCCGCAAATTTAGGTGAATTTGCTCTGTCCCTCTTATTACGTCTTCTTTGGAGTAGCAAAGACAAATCCCCAAAATTTACCTTACCTTATACCTTTTCAAGTTATTGTAACCATACCTTCCTTTCCGTAGGTATGCACCTACGGAAATAGATCATTCCGGGTAATTCTTCATTAATATTTTACTCACCAAAATAACTAAGGTCTCGGATGGAGATTCTTCCACCGAACCACGAACTTCGAAATCCGCAAATTTCGAGAATTTGTCTCATTCACCCTAATGACCTCTTCGTTGGAGTGACAGACAAATCCCCGAAATTCACAAATTTCGACATCCGCAGTGGGCATGCTCGATTAAAAATCGTGACGACTAATCGGAACAACAAGTTAGCGTGTCTGTAACGCCCGCAGTAGTAAAAGGCATGGAATCTCATCTCACTACAACGTAGGCAAAGAATAGAACGACTGTGGGGCGCTAGAACCAGGACGTCGCGCCGCCAATCTTCGACGAGAGCTCGCCAATGCCTCGCCCGAAAATGTTGCCAACCTGAAAATTTAAATATATTTATTGCAAGCTGCTGTTGCACGAAGAACCGATGGCCGTTGGAGTGTTTCCACCCCAACTGCTCTCGGTTCTCGTTCTCGAGTGGCGGCCACGTACTGGAAGGCGTAGCGTGGTTAGGCCCCCACAAGTAAGTAAGTAAATATTCTTTATTGTGCACCACATAAAATATAAATACAGAAAAACATGTATCAATAGGCAATAACAGGCGGTTACAAGCTTACAAGCAATCTCTTCCAGACAAACCTAACACAAGTTCACAAGGTGAACTGATAACATATAACACGGAATTACGCTCTTTTCTTAAAGGTTTGAATACTGTAACGGTCCGGAAATACAGCAGGCGACAATCATTCCAGAGTTATTTTTTTTTTATTTATTAAGAAAACAAACAGTCACATAAACAAATGAGTATAGAGTACAATGTACGAAAACATGAAAAGAAAAAGACCTGGAGGTTCATTTCTAAATAAAAGTTAACAGAACTGTAACAAGAGATTAGAAAACATGAGCCATACACAATACGACGTCTAACGCTAGATGTAATAGTATACAATTTTAACTGAAAGAGTGCAAAAATTGTGAGGAACATAGGTTTAAAAATGTATACTTATTACGAAGGTTATAAATCAGTATAGAATAATAATGGGGAAATACATCCAGTCAGGCGCAAAAAATAATTTAAAATAAAAAGCAATAAATGACAAATTGAAAGGGTGATATACCTTCCCAACAACAGCAGTGACGTTGCCAAGCTTGGCCTCCTCTGTCAGCGCCTCCAACTTGGACTTCCCACTCCTCGAGCCTTCTTCCGACCCCTCGTCACCACCCCTGTATCAAATGTTAGATATTAGCACACGACAGACAAAATATAAGTATAAAGTAGGGTGCACGTCACACTTGATAGCGTCAGAATATTAGGCGGACCTTGGGATTTTCAGGACGTTTAGTGTACCTGCCACTCCTGCCAGTGCAACTTGCAATTGGGTGAATACTCTAATAACATGTTACAGTTGTTTCTTATAAGTATTTTTTTATTACAACACAACCTGTGGGCTTGTCCATTAATCACGTCATAACGATTTTGGCCTACTTTGGACCCCTCATCATGGTGACATTTGGTGATATTTTCTCGGGTCAGTGGTGTAGGGTTAGAACCAAAAGTAGTTTTAATTTTATGTGTAACTTAGACCATTCAAAAGAGTCTGTTGCTATCCCAATTTGAATAACGAATCAACTTTGACTTTGAGCTTACCCAGCGTCCTGTTGGGCGAGCAACAAACTGCAAGTCGCCTCCTCAGTGTGCATGCGGGACGCCACGTTCTGGTAAATCTTGGAGTTCAGCTTGTCATCAATCACTCCTTGTAGCTCGAAGTCGCTGTACATTTTCTGGAATAAATTGTTCAGGTTGCATTATTCAGCGTTAACAGCCACTGCTGGACATAAGCTTCTCTTGTTACCTATTAACTCCTTTATTCATAAACGTCTGCTTTTGCTCTTATGGCTACTTTTCTAAGACCGAAAGGGACAAACAATTATTAGCGGCTTTTTAAGTTAGCAGACGTTTATGAATAAGGAGGTAAGCGTATTAACAACACATCAGGAGGTAAAGTTGAATTATCGAGAAGATGGAATTGCATATGTAGTGGTATCGCGTATTTACAATATATTGTGTGCTATTGTGTGTGTTTTATCGACTCATGTACTGGCATTATTCGACTAATAGTAAACCTAATTGTAAAGACACAAGGTTCACTTTAAAAGTGTTGCTTTAGTAACACCACTACAAATGCAATTCTATCTTCTCGATAATTCAACTATAATGCTCATATTTGAAAGCGGGTTGGCTATCGTAGTAGTGTGTCCACTATGATGCTGCTTTCTTTCATAAATCTTCAATAAATGAAAGGACAGCGATGCTTCAATCTCTTAGTCGACTCTTACGAGTTACAATACATATCTATATCTACGGCACAAAGTGTTATAATTTCTACCCACGGGGAGAACTGGGGTGGTGGCATATTTACCTATTATTTAGAAGAAAAAGAAGAAAATACTTATATTCGAGACAAGAACACAGTAGAAACAAACCGAAACAGTAAACACGAAATTTCGTCTCGAAATGGCCAAAACTCAGCATTTTCAGTTAACAGTTTCAGTTGCATTATTTCAGTCATCTCTATGCGGCTAGTTGCATTATTGATGGCATTTGAACATTGATACCTCAGGCAAGCTTCTGATTATTATTCAGGAGTTCAGAGGGGCTATCACGATCTACTAATGCGATCTGATGTGTCAGTTCCATACAACAACTGTCAAAAACTAACAAGCCGAACCTACTGAATGAGTCGCATTTAAGACGTCATGGTTTGTCAGCCTCCGTAGCCTAGTTGGTAGTGACCATGCCTACGAAGCTGGAGGTTGCGGGTTCGAATCCCGGCGAGGGCATTATTTGTGTATTTATTTATCACAAATATTTATTATGTTCCTTGGTCATGGCTGTCTATGTATTTTTAAGTATCTATCTATTATATATATCGTCGCCTGGTACCCACATCACAAGCCTTAATTGAGCTTACCGTGGGACTAGGTTGATTTGTGTAAGACGAATATATTTATTTATCACAAGTCTTAATTGAGCTTACCGTGGGACTAGGTTGATTTGTGTAAGACGAATATATTTATTTATTATTTATTTATCACAAGCCTTAATTCAGCTCACCGTGTTACTAGGTTGATTTGTGTAAGATGTCCCAAGATATTTATTTATTTATTATTTATTATTTATTTATTTATTTATGGTAGCCCCTCTGGATGTACCTATTAAAACTACTATTTATAGGCACATCTCTTGTATCCATGAATGTAGCTTTCACAGGACGTCTTCCTGATAAATAATTGAATAGGAGCAACCCTGAGAATGATGGAGAGGCAGAGTTCTGTGAGCCACTTGCTTGCCAATCCCACCTGGATGTACTGCTGCAACAGAGGTCCACTGCTGGGACTATACCCACCTTGAGGATGATGGAGAGGCAGGCGACCTGCTGCGGATGCAACGCGGGCCTCTCAGTCAACCACGTGCTGACTAATCCCACTTGAATGCCGTACCATTGCTCGAAGAGCTGTAGGATCCAGAGCTCATCTGTCACCTGCAATACATTAGTTTGACTATTTCAAAGCTTGTGATGGTTATAAATGAAACCTACGAAATTTCCGATGAAATTGAGGGTTGCGTGGTTAAACCCGATAAGTCGAGATATTTTTTCATTGAAATTATCAACCTCACGTCAGTGTCATGTAGTTCGTATGTTAAAAACCGGTTCGCTCGACTTATCGGATTTGACCACCCAACCCTCGAATTGTTGTGGGTGTTTGACGATTCTTTGTGCAGTTTCGCATTGTGCCGTAAACAAAGGGACCATAACCATAATTTCGTGACTTAACTTGGGTACTCGACAGAATGCTTTGAAAAACAAACTGCTCGAATGAAAGGACAGTAAACTGTGTGTCTGAGTGACTCCCCTCAGGCTCTAAGAGTGCAATCACAGATAGTAATAGTAATACTTATTACAATTTTTGAGTTGTGACCTGAATATCTTAAACATTAACCCCCTTACGTATTTAAGTCGATGATTGCTCGACATGTTTCGACTACATAATATTTTAATATGTTTGAGTCTCACGTTAGTTATAATTCTAAAATTAACCCCCTTATTCATAAACGTCCCCTAACTTAAGCCACTAAGTATTGTTTGTCCTTTTCGGTATAATGAATGTCTTTATTAGCGAAAAAACAAACAATACTTAGCGGCTTAAGTTAGGGGACGTTTATGAATAAGGGGGTAAGTATTAATCGTACAACGACCTACTTTCGATCTGATTTGGTCCATGGAGTTCCTCATGAAGTTGACGTAGCCCTGCCCAATGTCTTTTCCGGAGCCAGACACGTTGGCTATCGTCAGGATGGACCCGATCAAACTGGAAAAAAGCACAGTTAAAATATGAAGCAGCAGAAAGCAGAACTAGCTCGTGTACATATCATCATCTCAGCCGAAAGACGAAGCGTGAACAAGCATCTAGCCGGCTAGCAAGGCGGTGGCAACTGACAGGTTACTGCTGGTCTCCTGTTCGTTGCCGCCGCGATTTCGGCGCCACTTTTCACTTACGATCAGGTGGACTGGAGCCACTTTGTTATGCCTATATAATAATAGACGTGCTGGCCATAGGCCCAATGATGGCCACAATGAACAGATTGCCCAGTTCTGCGCAAGTCGCATCAAGCGGAATTCTACACACTGATTTTGGGGATATAGTTCGAGAAATATAAATTGAATGTTTATTTTTACTATAATGTAGGTAGAAAGTTACCAATGTATATTTCACGAACTATATATCCTAGCAGGATGTACTTCACCAAGCTCTTCAAGTATTTTTACAACACAGTTGCGTGGTTTTCTCTGTCACCAATGCTATAAAGACAAAATTCTGTGTTTTTTCTGACTATACCTACATTACAAAACTATGCCAAATCTGGGAACTTGTGTATTGAATTACCCCTTGGAGTCCTAATGGATAGAATCATTAAATAATTATTCTTCAATAATAAAGGAGCTATCTATGAGGAATAGAAGTTTTATTCATCACCACATGTTTCTAGGCGCTAATAATTTCCAACAGTGACAAAACCACCTCGTTATATTCTCGAAAAAAGGATGGAAAGAATTTGCCTTGTAGTACTTTTACGTAAAATATTACGTAAATTAAAAAAATTATGACTATAAATTTGATATCGACCTTTAATCATTGTTCTGGTAATCTACGGTTGAGAAGTCAAGTCAAGAGTGCTAATATTGTAGTATGGTTAAGTTAGTCTATGATTTTATGGTTTGTCTATGTTAAAAAGTTGAATAAATTCGACCAAGCTAGACATGGTTGCCGTTTTATTTAAATACTGATATTATATGGCGCAGTCGGTAGGATACGAACCTACGCTCCCAAAGAGAATTTGAATTCATCATCATCATCATCAGCCAATTGACGTCCACTGCTGGACATAGGCCTCCCCCAGAGAGTTCCACAAAGATCGGTCGTGAGCCGTCCGCATCCATTGGACACCCGCAACCTTTACCAGGTCGTCGCTCCATCTTGTGGGGGGCCTTCCCACACTGCGCCGTCCAGTGCGTGGTCGCCACTCGAAAACACGCCGACCCCACCGGTCATCGGTCTTCCGGGCAATATGGCCAGCCCACTGCCACTTCAACCTGGCGATTCTTCGGGCTACGTCAGTCACTTTCGTTCTTCTGCGGATCTCGTCATTCCTGATGCGATCTCGCAGAGAAACCCCGAGCATTGCCCTCTCCATCGCTCGTTGAGTGACTCTGAGCCTCCTAATGAGTCCCATAGTGAACGACCACGTTTCAGATCCGTAAGTAATCACTGGCAACACACACTGGTCGAAGACTTTCGACTTGAGACACTGCGGTATATTGGACGAGAAGATATTGCGTAGTCTCCCGAACGCCGCCCAACCCAGTCTGATTCAACGATTGATCTCCTTCTCGAAGTTGGACTTACCCAGCTGGACTGTTTGTCCCAGGATACATATTCGTCAACAACTTCGAGTGTAGAGTTTCTAACTTTCACTGGAGTTGGTATCACATGGACGTTCGACATGATCTTCGTTTTGTCCATGTTCATCTTAAGACCAACATCTTCAGAGACTCTACTGAGATCATCGAGCATAGTACTTAAGTCCTCCATGGTCTCAGCCATGACCACTATATCGTCGGCAAACCGAAGGTGAGTGATGTACTCGCCATTGATGTTAATGCCAAATCCCCTCCAGTCCAGAACCTTGAAAACATCTTCCAGTGCAGCGGTGAACAATTTAGGAGAGATAACATCTCTTTGTCTTACTCCTCGCTGCAATGGAATCGGTTTCGAGCTCCGGTCCTGGAGGCGAACTGACATATTGGCGTTTTCGTACAGGCACTTCAACACTTCGATGTACCGGTAGTCTACTTGGCACCGCTGGAGACACTGTAGTACAGCCCACGTCTCGATCGAATCAAAGGCGTTTTCGTAGTCCACAAACGCTAAGCAGAGGGGCAAGTTATACTCTTCGGTCTTCTGTATAACTTGACGGAGCGTGTGTATGTGGTCTACGGTGCTGAAGCCTTTTCTGAATCCGGCTTGTTCAGGAGGCTGGAAGTCGTCGAGCCTGCGTGTGAGACGGTTTGTGATGACTCTCGAAAACAACTTATAGACATGGCTCAGAAGCGTGATGGGTCTGTAATTCTTTAACAGGGTGTTGTCACCCTTTTTGAAGAACAACACCACCACACCTCTGTTCCATGCCTTTGGCGTTTTGCCTCTAAAGATGGCGGAATTAAACAGCTTTTGAAGGGCCCTAAGGACTGGTTTCCCACCCGCCTTCAGGAGTTCGGCTGTTATTCCGTCATCGCCTGGTGCCTTATTGTTTTTGAGTTGTTTGAGAGCCATCCTAATCTCGTACAGGCTGACGTCCGGTATATCTTCGGTATGGTGTCGAGTCAATTTAGCTCGTGGGTCGGTAGCTAAATTGGAGATGGGTCTTCCTGTTGATGTGTACAGCTGTCCGTAAAAGCTCTCTATCTCACTCAAAAGCTCAGGTTTGGATGAAACTATCCTACCGTCCCCAGTCTTCAGCTTCGCAAGCCAGCTCTGACAAATAGACAAATCTCTCGCAAAAACTTTAGAGCCTTTGTTCCGGTCAATAGCCTCTTTAATACGGTTGGTATTAAATTGGCGTATGTCGCGGGTGATCGACTTGGAGATCTGTCTATTGAGCCGGCGATATGATGCGGCATCTTCTGGGGATTGTAGAACCATTTCACTCCTTTCCTTCATGAGCTTTAGAGTTGGATCAGAGAGCCTCTTATTGCCTTTCTTCCGCTGGGTCTTAAAGAACTTTGACCCAGTGGAATAGACAGCTGCCACAAACTCGTCGTTATATACGTACTCATCCACATCCACGTCGCTGGGTAGGCAATCGAAACGATTTTGCAGTTCGAGCTGGAAGCTCTCGGGATTTTGTAGTTGGATCGGTGCTGGTCGGAGCGTAGACTTTATCAATCGAGATCGCTCTAGCTTGACGCTTATATTTAATATGCCCCTTACAAGGCGGTGATCGCTTCCGGTTTTAACCGCGTTGATCACAGAGACATCATTAAATTATATTTACCTAAATACGGATATTACAGCTATCACATTCACTATCGTGATACTGCGCACAAATCCCGCCATTACCAAGTTTAGCTAGGGTCAGAAGTCAGGTCGCGGAAGTGTGCTCAGGCGTACCCGTGACCTCGCCTTAAAGCGGCAGACCGTGGGGTTTTAGTGGGTAGGCCAGGGCCTCATTAGCCCTGGGAGTCCCACACAACCACCCGGGTCCGTTCCCCGCGCCCGGGTGGTATGTGTAACGCATTACCCCACGAAAAAAAATATAAAAAATGGTCAGAAGTCAGGACATACCTCCCTTCATCGAAGCGCGCGATCTTCGCCAGCGTGGCTTCCAGCACGGCTGACAACCGCGTGGTCATTCCTGTCGCCATGGCTTGGAGACAGGAGTCAATCTGCGCGTCCATCTTCGCGTGATACTGGTACTGAAAGACAATACTGATTATACAGGAGACTTGGAGTGGCTTTTGTAAAAGCATATCTTTTATTTTTATTTTTTTATTTTTATGTTGGCACAACAAAGTGGCTCCACTCCACCTGATCGTAAGTGAAAAGTAGAGCCCAAATCGCAGCGGCAACGAACAGGAGACAATCAGTAACCTGTTAGTTGCCACCGCCTTGCTGGCCCGCTAAATGCTTCTTCACGCTTCGTTTAAAGGGTCATAAAGGAACTTATAGGTATGCGGAAACACATGTGCCGGTAAAGAAATCCACTTTTTAATAGTCCGGCATATGAAGGAATTACCGAATTTCTTAGTACGTGTGGGAATATTTTCCACCGTGAAGGAGTGACACCGCAAACCGGCACGTGTGGTTTTATATCTTATAAAATCTGCTAGCTTAACTAGGTAAGGTTTCAAAAAGGTTAAATATAAGGTGGAGATTTACCCACGTATTGATAAACGTCTCTTAACTTAGCAAGCCGCTAAGTTTTGTGTGTCCCTTTTGATCTTATTAATATGTCTGTAAGATAGAAAGAGACAAAAATACGAGCCGGTTATGAATAAGAGGTTAATTAGGTATTTGTGATAGATCACGAGAAAGCACTACATTTTGTCAGTGATTAATTATTTCTTCTTATGTTAATGTGATATGCAATAAATATTTAACTTTGATTTCATAGTATTAAAAGTAGCACCGATTTCACCCAGCAACATTAAACTAACTTCAACAGGGATTTAACACCGTAGTGTTTTTTTATACTTGTTTTGCGTTTCTTAGCGTATCTACGAGTGTAATATAATTAATTATACAACACGAGAAAGCGATGGGATAGCTATTACAAGGAATAATAACATTACAAAGTTTACAATATGTTTATGAGGGAATCCAAGCATATTTTTTATTTATTATATGATACACTCAAGGTCATTGGAAATAACAAGCATGAATATTTCTGACTAGGGGGTATGGAAAACATACCGCACGCATTCCCTAGACAAATCATAGAAAGCACAGAATAAAAAGCAAAATAAAAATACACAAAGAAATAATACAAATCAAATTCAGAGATACGATGAGTATTTTAAAAAAGTTTGTACATTTAGATCATAATTTCATTGTTCACTATTTTCATAAATAGCCCGATCGAAGAGCTTAGCAGCACTAAGATCGGATGTCATATAGGTGGAGTATGCATAAATAATTTGAACTACGCTGATGATATGGTGCTGCTAAGCCCTTCAATTAGAGCATTACAGAGACTTATATTTATATGTCAAAAATACGCTGAGAATCATGGGCTTAAATATAATGTTAAAAAGAGTGAGGTAATGGTTTTTAAACCAAAATCCAAGACCTACATCGATCTGCCTGACATATCATTATATAACACACCTCTACCCAGAGTAGAAAAATTTAAATATTTAGGACATTGGGTGACGGAAGACCTCAGCGATAATATTGACATAGAAAGAGAGCGTAGGGCGCTGGCCGTTCGTTGCAATATGCTATGCCGCAGGTTTGCTCGTTGTACAGTTCCAGTAAAGGTAACGTTATTCAAAGCATACTGCCAAACTTTTTACACTTGCAGCCTGTGGGGTAGCTTTACGCAGCGAGCGTACAGCGACCTACGAGTACAATATAATAATGCCTACAGGATGTTGATGGGTCTGCCTCGCTACTGCAGCGCCTCGGGAATGTTTGCGGAGGCGCAAGTAGATGGGTTCGACGCAATCATGAGAAAGCGATGTGCCTCCTTATTAAACCGTTGGCGAGGCAGTTCCAACAGCATCCTGAAGGCGTTAGTAGATAGGTGGGACTCTCCTCTACTGCAGAGATGGACTAAGCTCCACACTTCTTAGATATAGTATTATTTTATTAATTAGTATTATTTATTTTTAAATATGTAGTAGTTAGTTATATGGACTACGTCCGAAATAAAAGTTGTTATTATTATTTGTATGTCTTTGCCATATCTCGGGACCATAGGGTCCCGGGCCTTTGGGAGGCATGCGTGGGGCCGAAGCCAACAGCGCAGAGGCCCTTTAAGACAATTAATATAAAGCAAAGGATACACATGGCGGATACCATCCCCGAGCGCACAATATGATACGTCCGGAGATGGTCCCCGCCAGGTGCAAAGACTATTGCAGTGCAGCACTGTGACTGCGATGGAAACTAAGGTCATGGGCTATGGTTGGTATATTGGATGGACTGGATACTGGGTTATGGGAGGAGACTAGCGGACACCTGCCGTGACAATCAGTCTCAAAATTGTAAAAAGGCAGGTGGTGACTCGCCAACTCATTTATTATTATTATTATTATAATCTTCGATATTGATAAAACTGGTAGGCTTGTCAATGATGCCAAACAACCACCACATTTCCCAATATTTGTATGTCCCAAAACATTAGTATGAAACATTCCTTATTTTACCAAAATTGCATAAGAATTTGGTAAAATTCCATAGAAACTTCAGGAAGTTTCCACATCTTCCCAAAATAAATAAAATAAAAAAATAATAAATATCTTGGGACATCTTACACAAATCAACCTAGTCCCACGGTAAGCTCAATTAAGGCTTGTGTTGTGGGTACCAGGCGACGATATATATAATAGATAGATACTTAGATACGTATAGATACTTAGATACATAAACAGCCATGACCAAGGAACAAAAATTTGTGATAAATAAATACACAAAGAATGCCCTCGCCGGGATTTGAACCCGGAACCTCCAGCTTCGTAGGCAGGGTCACTACCAACTAGGCTACAGAGGCTTGACAAAAATGAAAATGTCTTAGGGGACCACCGAACTTAATAAATTTCGGGAATTTGTCTTTGTAACTCCAACGAAGGCGAATTTCCGAACTTCGGTGCCCCACGGTAGGCCAGGCATATCGCACAGAACTTAGGCCTGACAAAGCTAAGAACAAGGGATTACTTACGATGTCAACACCTTCCACAGCACACAACTTCAGAGCCTGGTTCTTGGCATCGAGGGCGACGTTCACCATGGCGCAGGTTTCCGCTGGCAGGATGTAGTCCGTGGACATGAAGGTTATGCTCTTCTTCAGCCATGACTGGAATAGGATGCTTTATATTTGACAGTGGAATCGAATAAACTGTGAGTATTTATCACAGGGATAAGAACCGTTTTTTTTTTAATCTTGTAATAGCTTAATATTTGAATATGTTTTATACTCTTTTCTGTAATTAACAACATTTGGTTTTTAAACTACTCCATTAAGAAAGAATTTATATACCGAAAGACGAAAAACAATGAAATCAGAACCATTATTTTGTATGGAGAAGAAACCGGTATCCAATCCCTGATTTATCATGCATAATAAGTTAGCCCCCATAAGGTCTTTGCACATTATAACAACTCAATGGCGACTCGACTCTATCGACTCGACTCGTAATAGCTCAAACAAATCTACGGATTCTAAGAAAGCTTCACTTTTTGAAGCTGAAATAAAGATCCTTCTAGTTCACGTATAAATCTAACCAAATACCTGGAAAGAGGATTCCGTCCGCTGTATGCAGGTCTCCATCATGTCACTGGCCATCAGTTTGAGCCTCTGCTCCAGATGCGACCTGAACTCGGGCTCCGGCCAATGCAGGTCTCGGATGAAGCACTGCAACGCATCCAGCTTCCAGAACAGCTCTTCGCTTGTTGAGCAACCGTTGCTGTAAGAGTGTTTTATTATTAGTTTTCTTTGAATTTGTCACAGTAAGTCCTGACTTTCTATCTGAGTTTGGTTAGTTTAGGTTACATTGATGAGTTACAGGTAGCAAACGCACATAGTAAACGTGCTTCCTGTAACTCAAAAATTCTTTGAATTTTTTTTTGCTTGGTGGAACCACATAGTCAAGCGGACTCTCGGGTACTCTAAACGTTACGAAGTAGCAAGAGGCCGCAACGAGCTTGCGATGCTTGGCAGATGATGAAAATTTAAGAAAAGAGTTGGTCTCCAACCAATGATTAGTAAAGAAGGTGCATTGGGGTAAAACGAAAAACTCTTTTCTGAATGGGGAATGACAAACATTCGTTCTTTTCGGTTAAAAGGAGAAGGTAGCAATGTATCTTACCTTACCCAGTTCAAAAATCCGTTTCATCACCCCAACGCACTTACCTCAAGGTTTTTTCGGAATCTTGAATGTGATCGTTACTCTTAACATCTGAAGGTTACTCACCCCTTGATCTCCCACCGCTCCTTCTCGAAGCCCTTATGAAGGCTCTGCGCTATGGAGGACTCCATGAGGTCTACGTAACGAACCACCAGGGGGGCAAATGTGTCGCGTAGGTGCTCGTGGAATCGGCCGCCTTTCAGGTTTTCTGGGGATATTTTGAACATTATCCTACATCCTGATTTTGCTGATCATGAATGACAAAAACTGTTACAACAAAGAAATGCAGCACTATCAGATCGTATCGTCAGATAGTATCCTATCGTCAGTACAATGCCAATTATTTTAAGTTTTCTTAAGTCATCATGAGGTTCGTTTACATTGATTTTCTGATATACGTAAGTATTGATTGGATTAATGAATACGATGTAGTATCCTCGTTGGTACAAAAATGAAATTTAATAGAAGACCAAAATTAGTTACCGTCTGTTCTCAAATAATCATTCAAGATCTGGAAAAGCGGGAAGGAGTCCCACGTGTCGGGAGGCTGTTCCGCCAGAACCCGGTCCATGTCCACACCAAACAGGGCCCAAAATATCTCCGCATGCTCCACCAGAAGCTCCGAGAACCACGCAAATGCCTGCACAGAGACACATGATACTATTGATCCAGAAGATGACACTAACGATGATGGTAAAGATGAAATGCCTGCGGAAAACGGCCAAATTGTGGAAAACAACACAGTAGGGGACATCGATAGTCGCAACGTAGCAATGGCAGATACAAGAAACCATGCTCCAGAAACTGTGCATGGATCAAAACATATCGTCATCTGATATTTTAATTGACAAAGACTGAATATGTGCTTTTTAAAATGTCTTTAGCGTAAATGTAAACGAGGTTACAATTTTAATTCAAATTAAAATACTTACCACTATAACAAAATATTTGCGTTACTTGTATTTGGTAAGATATCTAAACGCAAATATTTTGAATGTTCTACACTTACATAAACTAAAAATAAACCATGCAAAATACGTATTATGTCAAAATATAATATAAATAACGCTTTCTATCTACGTTTTGATTTCGCTGCTAATAAAGCTGTAAATCCAAAGTGTTGTCATACTAATGTTGTTGTTCATGATAAATGTGCATCATTCAATGCTGCTGAAGTTCTAAATGTACACCTCGATGATTTGTTTACGACAAGTAATGTATTTTGAGCAAGTGCAAGCGTTGTTACTAAGAACAGCGTACTACTGAAGCGAGATATTTTTTGTAAATGTGCTTTTAATGTATTGTAAGTCCTACTATGTTTTGTATTGAAGCTGTCTAATATCATGTTCGTAACATTTGAAGTATTGGAGTAGACTGTCTTGAATTTTGTGAAACACTTTTCATTTCAGACGTAATATTACAAAACCCTGCCAATTTTGTTGAAGATAATAAACTGTTTGCAATAAATTTAGATTTTTCAGGCCCAGAATGAAAAGTTATAGACCCAGTTGTTTGTGTTGCTCTATTGATCCCATTCTCATTCGATATCCATGCAACATTTCAGTTTTAACACTATTAACATCTATATTTGCTCAAGCGTGTTTCAGCTAGAAAAACTTTAATCAAACGTCTACTCCTTCCAAAAATTTGTGATCAAACCAATCAAGTGAAGTATGACCAAGAAGATCGAGTGAACAGACTGACAAGTGATTTGATCAGCATCGAGCATTCAATCAAATTATGAGTAGTTACATTTGGTTGACCGCTAGAGTCCGGTTTTGTGTTATACACCTGCGGAGAAATAAAGATAAGATAGAAGTGGGATATAAAAGTCAAAGAGTACTTAGCTTACATCCAACGTCGCGAAGTGAATCAAATATCATTCACATTACGACTAAGCCACATAAAATAATTGAGGAAAATAAACAACCTCTGTGGGATTCTAACTTAAAATTTAAATACCAAGTACACAACGACGATAGATTTAAAAATATTGCATTATCTGTACAAGACTCAAAAATTCGTCTTGTAAAGACTTATGAAAATGTGTAAATTTCGTCATGTACTGACTAAACTGGAAATATTTTTATATTTCGCCGAATCGGAAAAACAAATATTCTCAGTTTAGGAATATAAATACAAATAATACTGCCTCATCATTCCCCACACTAATAGCGATAGGAGAGTAGGGTGCTATTTTTCAGTGAACACTGAATTTAAATGGAAAAACTTCTGAAGTCCTTACAGATAAATTAATAAAATTCCATACATAATTTAATACACTCTTAAGAAGTTTTTCCGAAACAGAAATCACGACATTCAGGATAGACATAGACACTGTTAGCAAATATTTTGGAGTAAAATAAATTTCATAATTAGTTTCAAAGATTTCTCACCAATCCAATTGGATTTTTTTACTTCCTGCAAATATTATTTTACTCCAAAACTCGCATCCCACAGCTTTCTATAAGGAGTGATTTGTGCCAATATTTTCTACATTACCTCCGCATAATGTTCTTCATTCTGCTGCAGCAGATCAACGCACAGTTCCGCTAGATGTATGAGGTCCTCCAACTTCTTCGCTGGTGTCACCATTGTTTCTCCTCTCAAGTCCTCTGAATATATTCACTCATTTTCAATAACATTATTTGATTTTTTTCTTATTTAGTTAATTTGGTAATATCATTAATCACTTTAAATTCTGTGTCTCTACTTATTTCTTCGTTGTCGACACTTTTTCTTTCGTCAAAAGTTAAATGTTTAAATGACATCAGTTAAACGCCTTGATTACGTTCCTACTTTTATTGTTTTAAATATCCGTGTATAGTTAATAATTGCGTGCCTACCTTCGATGTTGGCTTTTTGACTAAGTTGCGTGTAGTTGAGTAGCGCTGCATTTTCCAAACTGGTTTGAATCATAGCTCTGACTTCCTCTGGGGCTACTGGTGTCACTACGTCTTTCATTAGAACCCTCTCCAGTAGAGATAATGTGGCCTGGAAAATAGTCATGATTTCATTCGATTTTTGTGCATTATAAATGTCCATCTTAATTATATCTTGCGAAGGCTTTTCACGTGTTACTGTGTTGCATTAATAGTAGTTAAACCATTCATTTCGGGTTTCAATTCTAGACTGCCCTTGTGTAGTGAAGCTACTTTTACAAGCCTTTTTAACATTTTTAGGTATGAAGTGTAGTTTCACGAACATACATAGTCCCATCAGAATGATATAGGTAATTACATATATAACACGAGCTACATCTGGGTGACCTTATTCTATTTCTTTTTAATATTTTCCTTGTTATCTCTGAGTCGATATTTCAGTTTATAGCCTTACCTTTCTCAAATCTTACCTTCAACGCCCCCTCAGGCCTTCCGAACGGGAACGCGTACCGGAAGTTGGTGATCTGGTGCTGCAGCAGCGCCTTCAGCCGCTCCTTGATCTCCGCGAACTTCTCCTTCTCTTGCACCGTGATGCTGCCCACGCCATCGGGCCTGCCAGGCAACGTGGCCGTACTGTGAACCACTTGCGTGTGGGGCTTAATCTAGTAGGGCACAAGCAGGATAGGGGACCGTGGAACTGGCAGAATCGAACGATAGATTTAATTCACTGTCAAATGCTTTTCAAAAAATTACGAGTATTAAACAGTAGGGGACCCAAAACGGATCCCTGTGGAACGCCTTGGCTTGCGTACACGAAATGCTATAATTTTTAAGCGAAACTTTTTTACTGTTCCTTGTAATTTCTCAAGTCTAGTAATATAATTTGTTTAGGTTTAAACTATTACGAGATAAAGATAACGGAAGTTAACAGTAAATTTTATTTGTATGAAAAATGTAGACCTACATAGACTGCCAAATCCACAGGTCGGAAACAGAAAACATTAGTAAGGGAAAGCAGGTCACAATTAGTATTAAGCACACATATTTAAGTATGATACAGTAGATCGGAAATGCCACGGGGCCAACTAATAGTTCAGTACATAGAAAGCAAGTTCGTGTGGAGGCAAAGTTATGTGTTTACTATTAGGGTGTTAAGAGGCAAATTTAAGCTGTTTTCGAATATGTTATGGGTGCCTGTCTCAGCAATATGATTAACTGAATTACTTACGATATAGGTATCAAAATATTGATATACTTTTCAATATAAATATGTAAAGCACGGCAATTCAATAAAGTTTATTAGCACGTATAATAGCTTCCCAAAATTCTAAAATTTTAGTAATAATCTACTAGTAGAATATCTTGGTAAACGATAATCGAATACAGCTTCGTTTCTAACCACATATCACACTGAATAGAGAATGGGACTAAGAATGAATCCTTGGGAACACCAAACTAAAACACCGATATCTAATACACAACAGGCAAATTTGAACAAATTTCAAGATCTTTATAAATATTACCTAGAAATTTTCATCTTTGTACTGGTACAACCTGATTGAAATTGGTATCAGATTTACAATTTACAATGTCTACTATACTAAACGCTTTACTCAAATCTTTTTCTGAAATACTAAATATTGGATGCAATTCACTTTCCAGTCGAATATATATCATACTACTCGTACTTATATTCTATTTATGCGATCTTCATTTCAAAAGAAGATTTCCCGAGTAATTATAAAATTTTCTGTAATTTCAAGACTTACACAGATATTTCAATAGAAGCCAGATTATTTTAACGTTATACGAGTAAACAGCGTAATCAAATAATCCCGTCTATTTTAGCTAACTCTCAATGATCTTACTTTATCATTTGACGTTAAATACAATACAAATTTTGACTCACCTGTTGCCATGGACGTGACTAGCGCAGAAGGCGAAGGAGTAATGCATAAGCGTGGGATCTACTGTCTGGGATGCACTTTCAGCGACGTCGAGGAGATCGGAGAGGTAACAGAGATGACGGAAGCAGCCCCGGACGCCGTAGCGAGCGCAGTATTCATCCAGCACGAAAACTTGACCTGGAGAAAACCAGCCCTGAAAGAGAAAAGAAAACTTTTGGGAAAAAAATATGGGAACTTGCCTAAGCCGTTCGTCATTCGACAGATGAATTTTTCGATCTGTAAGTGGAGTAATCAGAAGATTACGGTTTGCGGTGCTCCTGTTGGATGTTAATTAATATGTTCTAGATATTCGATCAGTTTTCAAACATCGGCAGTATCCGATTCCTATCATTAGGCTTGCCATCACTTGGTTTATAATTATATGTATACATAGAAGATTAGCCTACAAAGAGAAAATATACTATGCCTGGCCAACATCAGGGGCGAAAAATGTTATGGGTGACTCCTTAGACCGCATTATCCGCAATAATGTTGCGAAGATCCCGATGATGATGATATTGTGTCAGAAGATTCGAAAATGCTTATCAATAAGCTTACTTGAATAAAGAATACCTAGTTTGACTTTGACTTTTATACCGTAAATGGGAACACGACCTAGCAAAATGATGATGATATTGTAGACTACACCCTACAACTTCTGCCATTACTAATAAATAATAATCAGTTACTCACCAGCGAGCAGTAAGGATCCTGGAGCCTGTACTTCAGCGTGAGTGACTGCAGCGTGCAGAACAGCTGGTGGTGGTCGTACTGGCACGGGTCGGCTTGGATGTAGTCCTCCATGCCGTGCTTGCGAGCCTTGTCAGCGTCTGGAAAAATATGTACATTCGTAGAAAAAAATGCCTTTTTTAGATAGACACTAACATCGATAACCAAATTTTCCTACCTAGAATCACTAGGAACTTGCATGGTGAAGAGGCTTGAACTCACAGCTTTTTTGTTAATTATTTTTTTACTCTTAGATTCGTTTTCTTTTTAGGATACCAACGCCATTCTTGACAGAAATATCTAGTACCGATTCTTCTTTAGAACTAATAAGTTTTGTCCTGAAAGCTGTTGTAATATTCAGTTTCATGAGTATCGCAGATTTTTCATGGCTAAATATATAGAATATGAACGAGTTTTTTCATTATGTCATAAATTCGCGTATTGAAAATCGCTACAATATTATTGTCAGTACACATGCCCATCATCCCGATTTGTTAGATGAGTTTCCCAAACGCAGTTTTTCCTAGCAGATAATTTTCTTTTCGCATTTTTTCCCGAAAGCGATTATCCTAGTCACTTTTTTTCTCTATAGCTTATTTTTACGGTCGCTTTATTTCTGTTTCAGATATTTTTCTGTTTGAATTTTAACCTGTAGTTAAATTTTCCTCTGCAGCATATTTTACAGTAGCTTTGTTTCTGTTTCCGATATTTTTCTATCTGAATTTTAACCTACAGTTCAGTTTTCCTTTGCAGCTTATTTTTACAATCGCTTTGCTTCTGTTTTCGGATATTTTCTGCCGTAATTTTAACCTGCAGTTAATTTATACTTTTTTTTTATCCATAGCTATATTTTCCAATAGTTTTCTTTCGCTGTTCCGTTTATATGATTTTATTAATGTAAGGTACAGTCGGCTAATTTCAAAAATGTCTGATACGAAAATATCTCGGGGTATTCCAATATAATTTTTTAGGATTCCGTAGTCAACTGGGAACCTTTATAGTTTTGCCATGTCTGCCCGTCTGTCTGTATGTTAGAGGATAATCTTAGTAAACGGTAGTAATAGAAAGCTGGAATTGCTGACACCAATATGTAAGCCACTGATGCCAACAAGGTGCGCAAATAAAAAAATAGAAAAAAATTGTTCAGTAAAGCCTGGCAAGATAGTATTAAACCTTGGCCACCATGCGGATTTTCATTGGTACTAATTAATTTTACTGGCAATGTGTACTTTTTATCAACATACGTCAAAATTCATAATATGTCAGCTTTATAAACAGAATTAAATATTTTAAAAATACTATCTATTTTGCCGAAAAAAAATACTAAAAGAAGCTTTAAAAAGAAAACTGAATGCGGTAAATTACTCATAACCAAAAAAGGATGAGGGATTTCACAGCAATCCGGGTAACAATGTTTTCCGAACAGTGTTTGGCAGCCGTGACACTTCAAAGAAGTCTACCATGAACCACGAACGAAGTTTTGCGTCTCTATAGGCTTACGGACGTAATAACCAGTGCGACAGAGAGGTAAAAATTTCGTTCTTGGTTCTGAGTAGACCTCATTATTGCCATATGAAAGCGGTTTTAATATTTTTTTAGACAGACAGACAGACAGACATGGCGAAAACTATAAGGGTTCCTAGTTGACTACGGAACCCTAACAAAGTGTTTTTAAACAAATTTGAGCATGTAAAAAAATTGGTTTAGGGAAATATTGCAAGCAGAAAATATACTACAGGGTAATAAAACGAATCTAAAAAAAAACGCTTTTGTAAACAAATTCGTGCGTGAAAAGAATTAGTGTAGGAAAATATACTACAGAATAATAAAACGAATGTGAAAAATGCGTTTTTGAATAAATGATTTGTTAGATGAGTTTCCCAAACGCAGTTATTCCTTGCAGATAATTTTCTTTTCACCGTTGTTCATAGTCGCAAATTTTCCCACTTTTTTAATTTCCCTGTCTTACTATTTCATGGTAGCCACTTTTATGATCGCATTTATTCAAAAACGCATTTTTTCACATTCGTTTTATTACTCTGTAGTATATTTTCCTACACTAATTCTTTTCACGCACGAATTTGTTTACAAAAGCGTTTTTTTAGATTCGTTTTATTACCCTGTAGTATATTTTTCTGCTTGCAATATTTCCCTAAACCAATTTTTACATGCTCAAATTTGTTTAAAAAACACTTTGTTAGGGTTCCGTAGCCTAGCAAGTTAGTATTAAACCCTGAATTCATGTGGCTATATACCGCTTTCATATGGCAATAATGAGGTCTACTCAGAACCACGAACGAAATTTTACCTCTCTGTCGCACTGGTTATTACGTCCGTAAGCCTATAGAGACGCAAAACTTCGTTCGTGGTTCATGGTAGACCTCTTTGAAGTGTCACGGCTGCCAAACACTGTTCGGAAAACATTGTTACCCGGATTGCTGTGAAATCCCTCATCCTGTTTTGGTTATGAGTAATTTACCGCATTCAGTGTTCTTTTTAAAGCTTCTTTTAGTATTTTTTTTCGGCAAAATAGATAGTATTTTTAAAATATTTAATTCTGTTTATAAAGCTGACATATTATGAGTTTTGACGTATGCTGATAAAAAAGTACACATTGCCAGTAAAATTAATTAGTACCAATGAAAATCCGCATGGTGGCCAAGGTTTAATACTATCTTGCCAGGCTTTACTGTACAATTTTTTTTCTATTTTTTTTATTTGCGCACCTTGTTGGCATCAGTGGCTTACATATTGGTGTCAGCTATTCCAGCTTTCTATTACTACCGTTTACTAAGATTATCCTCCAACATACAGACAGACGGGCAGACATGGCAAAACTATAAAGGTTCCCAGTTGACTACGGAATCCTAAAAAAATTATATTGGAATACCCCGAGATATTTTCGTATCAGACATTTTTGAAATTAGCCGACTGTACCTTACATTAATAAAATCATATAAACGGAACAGCGAAAGAAAACTATTGGAAAATATAGCTATGGATAAAAAAAAAAGTATAAATTAACTGCAGGTTAAAATTACGGCAGAAAATATCAAACAAAAAAAACAGAAGCAAAGCGATTGTAAAAATAAGCTGCAAAGGAAAACTGAACTGTAGGTTAAAATTCAGACAGAAAAATATCGGAAACAGAAACAAAGCTACTGTAAAATATGCTGCAGAGGAAAATTTAACTACAGGTTAAAATTCAGACAGAAAAATATCTGAAACAGAAATAAAGCGACCGTAAAAAATAAGCTATAGAGAAAAAAAAGTGACTAGGATAATCGCTTTCGGGAAAAAATGCGAAAAAAAAAAATTATCTGCTAGGAAAAATTGTGTTTGGGAAACTCATCTAACAAATCCTTCGAACAACCAATAAAAAGTACTGAGCTTATAAATATTAGATGTCATATACCAAAGAAAAACGACATCTAATATTTATAATTTATATAGTATTAAGTAGTGTAACTACTGGAGAAAAATTAAAAGTACAAATCAAAATATTTAGTTAATGTATAATTTGATTTGTGTTTTTGCAATATGTTCAATAGATGGCAGCACCAGCTCTCTCTAGCTATTCTAGAAAACTGTAAAGTATTCTAATAGGAGGTGCAGGCATGTATGGCTTGCCCTTAGAGAATGGTCAAAGGCGCCTAGCCTTGTAAAGGATTGCATATACCCGAGAAATTTGACCGGTGGTTGCTAAGACCGAGTGGCCGAGGGGTACAGGCATCAGCCGCGAAAGCTGAGTACGTGGGTTCGATCCCCACCTCGGACATCGGTGATCTTGGTCGTTTTTCTTTGGTATATGACATCTAATATTTATAATTTATATAGTATTAAGTAGTGTGACTACTGGAGACAAATTAAAAGTACAAATCAAAATATTTAGTTAATAAATAATTTGATTTGTGTTTTCGCAATATGTTCAAGTACTGAGCTCTTAGTAGCTACAGTGTGAGTTTAATAAGTAACATATTTAAATCGAAACCACTACACACACCATAATAAATCTTACCGATTCTTCTCGGGTCAGCGGTGTAGGGTTAGAACCGGAAGTAGTTTTAATACTTAGACAATTCAAAAGAGTTTGTTGCTATTCTAATTAAGATTTATTTGACTTTGACTTTGAATGCCTATCTTGCCAAGGTATGTCACAATACTTAAGGTTCTAGTCAAAAGGACATAGTCTTGTTCTTACCTCCCATGATTTTATGGTGGGTGTCCGACGTAGTTGGCGGTGTGGGTTTATGACTCTGTCCTGTAGCTCGATATAAGGCCATGACCCAAAGATGACACTCGTTTTCATCCCCCACTCCCATCAGCACCGACTCGCCATCACGGACAGCATTCATAAAGTTCTTGGCTCCTTCCAGTTCTGAAGATAATTCAAAGGCGTTTAGAATTTTATTCAAGCTGGCTTACTACCACGAACTACGAAATTTGTAAATTTTGGGGATTTATCTCTCACTCCAACGAA